>CM046433.1:68787534-68852534 GCA_025506505.1 Flaveria sonorensis | reverse complement strand
AAGACCCAAAAAGACGTTGAAGCAACTATTTAAATAATGTAACATTTCTTTGTACATCTAAATTAGGTTTTGAAAATCAACTTTATACAACCCATATGTGTGAAGTAAATAAATTTGTGTACAAATTAACTTCCTTTAAAGAATTAAAACTTGATTAGGTAGTAACTACTTTGGTTACTATCTAGTGACATTTATCCAATTATATTATTACGATAATAATCAAAATCTTTAAGTAATGTGATTTATGTGTATGCATTAAAAGTATACTATTGCATACCAATTAACTTCCATTGAAAGAATTAAAACTTGATTAGGTATTACTACTTGGTTACTAGATGTGTCCAATTATATTGTTACAATAATAATCTAAACCTTTAAGTGATGTGATTATGTATATGTTTTAAAGATATACTTTTGCACCACCTTCAACCCGTTACAACTATTTTCTTTATTTGACCATAAAAGTCAAATCAACCCATTGGCAGTAAAATGGTTGAAGTTGCCACCTCTACTCAAAACCACAAACCAACAATAGCAACGATTAAATACTTCACTAAAAAAATGGACCAAAACGACAGAAATTTGCCATTGTTATTATTACAAGTTAAGGGATAAAATATAATTTTTTTTTGAACCGCAAGTCTACAAAACTGCAACCTTTTAGAGTATGACTGCAAAAGTGGGATTGATTATTGCTTGAACTGGTCACCCAAACCAGGTGGCATTCCTAAGCTCTGGGCGAGATCACCCATCCGTGCTTTCATGGCCTGAAATTAACAAAATGATCCTCAAATATTAGGCAGAAATTTTTCGAAGGCGTAAATATATTGTTATATATTTAAGAACCTGGACACTTTTTTGATGGGCATCCTTATATGCTTCAGTAATCAGAAGTGAAAGCTTCTACAAGAAAATTAATAATAAAATTTAATTATATACAATTTAGTGTTTAATTATTAGTGCAACAGGCATTGTGTATTTATAGAGATCCAACTTCATAACATACCCAAAAATAAAGTTAAAAATATATACTCACTTCTGACCCTAATTCCATTGCAGCCTCTGTAATTTCTGTGCGTACAGGTTGTTGATTTCCGGAGAGTGTTACCTGAGGATTTCAGATATAAATAAAGTTGTTTATTAAAGCCAAGTTAGACTATAACTAAAATCAATCAGTAGGAAGTTACTGCATATAGATTATAGAGAACGGAAACCCTAGTTCTGCTTTGAATTAAGGAATTTGTAAAGACCAAAATGTCCCCAGATGATAAACTATCTTAAACCGGACCATAATCGTACACAATGTGAAGCAGACAGCCACACATCTAACAACATAATGAAAGGAGGAACCTTTGATCAAGTCACTAGAGATCTTGATTAATTGATTATTGACACGTGGCTTATGATGGTTCTTGTAGGAAAATAATGATTAGAGCGACTATAATGCTACTTGAATTTATTGTAAAGGACCAAGATGCAGAACAACTCGACAATGGAGCAAAAGTGGATGTTAATAAGTAATTGAGGTAGAACCGTGGAGAACATGGGAAAAATAGACTACATACCTTCACTAGCTCACCTTCACAATAGCCATCAAATTCAGCTCTGCAAAGCAAAAATAGCTGGCATAAGTTACTAACATGTAACTAATAACTCCAAACCCAAATCAACAAAAAAATGACAAATTAAAACTGATAAATAGATATTCATGTAGAAGCCTTCATAAGAAGAAATAAACAGGAACTTTAACTTAATACAGAAAATGAAATATACATACACAGCAAGTTCTTTTTGCACACGCACTGCCTCAACTTGGACAACCATTTGCGCCTTTTTTACGGTCTCATATAGATTTTGCATGTTTCCAAAAACCCCTGCCTACAATTAAATTAGCATGAAATATATCAGTTCTGATCCAGGTTTCATATATATACCCTACTAAGCATCAGTTCATGACAGAATGAACGAAACCTCAGTGAAACAAAATCTATCAGTAGTTTGTATTTTTACTTAATGACAAAGGGGTAATCATGGATTCAGACTTTGCTCAAAGGAGAAATGTTATGTTTGTTTGGAACAAGTCAAAAAAAGGAAAGTGTTATATTTTTTGGGACAAAGAACATACTTGCTATTCTTATTCACTAGTGAAGTTTCGATCAGATCTAGAAAATAGTAACATTGAACTTGACCACTTTCAATGCAAAAATAAGAAACAAGATAACACGAAAAACGACAATAACTTCTATATTTTGGTAACCGTGAGAAACCGTCAAGGAAAAACTCACAGGGCCCTACCAATAGCCTGCTAACCAGTGCGACAAGGTAAAACGAAGCTTATGCTGTGTAGGTGGTCTTCAAGGCTTAAGGCTAGAAACTAATAAAAGCTACATTCAAACCTGAGACCTATAGCTAGATGGAAATGAAGTGCTTACCACTAAGACACCCCTCAAAGGTTCTATGATAACTTACTAACAAATTAGAACTTAAACAAAACAATAAACATCACAAATTTAGAAGATATACTTATCAGTGCTGCATATAACCTTTATCAGAATTCAGAAAACATACAAAACAATGTCAGTTTTCACCTTTCCATCATCCTTGTCATTATCCTTCTTTCCTCCTCCAAACAGGGCGAATACACGAAGAGACTGGCGACTATCAACAAGCTTCAGATGGCCAGGATGAGATAGGACCCTCACACCAACTAAATTTGGTTTTAGACTCATTTTTTCTGCAGATTAATAAAACAAGGGCTCACATTATGCTTAGAAGTCATAACACGAAACCAAATGCTCGAAAGAAAGACGCCATCTCATAGTTTTGTCTTCATGAACTCAAAATCCAAAAAGAAAGTTTATATTTATTACCAAAAGATAACTATCATGAGTTATTATGACCCAATACATAATAAAAGCATTAGCGCAATAGCGTCTAGCACCCATGTCAGGTAATGACTATAATACACCTAATAGCTTCAACACAAGAATGCATACCACTCCTATAGATGGATAATTATAAGAATTTATTCATTAAAACCCTATTAGGATCAATCATGGTCCTCATGTAATCTCAATGTGTTTAATCTGTGACTCCATTGTTAAAAGTACGTGAATTCAACATAGGGCTTGTAAAATTCAACAGCTTTCAGTATAAAGATATAAGATTACGAATTAGCTTCATCAAATTCAGACAATTATATCCATAGCTGGCTCTCAAATCGTCATAAATGCCGTTTATCATCCTCAGGTTCATGACAATTTACTAAACTCAAAACCCATAATCATATCAAGAATGAAATACGAAATCCAACATTTTTCACAACCCAGATTACAAATCAGGCTCTATGTAACGAAATCAGCATGTAAACTCATAGAATTACAAAGCGAAAATCGTCAATTAATGACTAGCAAAGTATCCCTTACATGATAATCAACCATCTATGAGTTCAATTTAAGTGTAAAAAGAGAGAGAGAGCTTACGGCAACAGGTAGATGATGATGGTCCGCCATTAAAGCTTGAAATCTGAGGTGTGAAAGCACTCGCAGACGCCATTGTTCTGCGTGTAATGTTAGGGTTTGGAAGACAGATGCAAAAGGATAGAGGTTTGTTTGATAAATGATATATTTTCTTTCTTTAGATCTTTTGCTGTTTGTTATTAAAGTTACAGATGGGTCATATGTGTTAAAGTACAGACCTATTGGAATAGTGGTCACACCAATAGTGTGGTGTTTGTTGTGTAGTCGATCCGGTGATGGTTGATACTTAAAAAAACATCAGAAGAATTTACCTTTCTATCAATCTCATAGCCTGACCCTGGTACGTGGGTGATCCGGTAACGCATTCGGGTCATAGATATAAAGGTAGGGAAGGGGTGTAGTGTGGGTTTTGATATGTGTTTATTGAATCGGATAACACTTTGAAAATTTTATGATCCTATTTAAAACCCGATCTGGGTGTAATGCTATCTGATCTAAATCTATTTGCATCCATTAAGGTAAATCAGATTAGTCCAATAACGAATAATGATTTTTCCTGACTTTGGTTCTTGTTTATTTTTTCTAATTATTTATTTCTAACATGACTATAGCTATTCGAGACTCTTACTCTAAGCTCTATGCTCTCTTCCATAATTTGATTAGGTTTACAAAGAGTTGAAGATGACTGAATCAAAAAATCAGTGATCGAATTTTTCCTCTTTTTATTGTATAAATAAGAAAGATATATCCTAAAAGAAAGGAAAATTATTTTCATATATCGGATCAATGATCAACTAGACAAAGTATTGGCTTAGGTTTGGGCCGGATAAAAGTGGGTACACATTACACACCCATTTAAAAAGCCATATTTATAGAATCATAAGCTAAAGTGCAAGGAATGAAAAAGCTCACTAATAATCAAAAGGGATTGACTTATGATGGAGGGATTGACTTATGATGGAGGATGTGTTGAATTTTCGAAGGTCTAGTTGGAGCGAGAAGAGGAGACGACCTCTTTTATTCTGAAGATAGAACGAGACACTAATGTTAGACCTCATCCGACTAACCAAGAGGAAACGAATGACCCTTTTTATAGCTATAATGTCATTGAGGAGCTCCATGATTAAGAAAAGTCAAAGGTGTATCAAGTAATTAATATATTAAAGAATATAGAGGTTGTGGTGATGACACATAACATGGGTAAAGAATATGATTGAAAACTTGCTTAATTGTCTCATTGATACAATACATATATATATATACACAAAGGAAAAGATAAAATCAAGGGACAACTATACAATCACTAATAAATGAGAAATATATATATACTAATACAAGATTACAATAATAATTTGAATTTAATTAGTTTTTTTAATATGTTCCCGCAAGATGGACGGTCTTTAGACAAGTCGAATCTTGGAGACAAGATAAGAGAATCTTGGCCGTAGGAGTGGTTTGGTGAGATTGTAGGCTAGTTAGTCAACTTTGAGATGTGCGTGACTCTAGTTGATTGACCGACCTTCTCACGAACAAAGTGAAGTCAAGTGCTAAATACTTCATATGAGAGTGAAAGATGGGATTAACAAAGTATTAGGTGGCACTTAAAATTGTCACAAAAGATGGGTGGGGTGGTAAGGGATTGAAACCTCAGCTCATGTAACAAAGATTGGAGCCATAATACTTTAATAGTGGTGATGGAAAGGCTTGAAATTTATTTCAGTGGAGGAGCGAGCAAGAGTGCTTTGTCTCTTGGAGCTCCATGAGATTGGGTTTAAGCTTAGATAGGCAATATAACTTGTTGTGATTCTTTAATTGTCTTTGTCTTTCGCCTAATCCACATCGGCAAAGGCATCGATGTTTAATGGGGAGGTATGGAAAAGAAAAAGCTCATAATGCATAGTCCCTTTGAGGTAGCGAAGGAAACGCTTAAGGGCACTCTAGTGGGTGGAGGTCGAGGCATGCATAGTTTGGCATAATTTATTTACCGTGAAGACTACATCGGCCGGGATAGAGACAAATATCGCAAGGCTCCAATGAAGGCTTTATAATCTTTGGGAGAGGTTAATGGGTTCCTCCATACACCTTGAGAGGCTCAGAGCTGGTGATTGACATAGATGTGGGTTTGCAATCACTCCTTTTGGCACAATTCATATGATCGTTGATTTATTTGGTTTGGGACAACAAGAGAGCATGGGAATGTGGAAGTACTTCTACACCAATGAAGTAAGAAAGATTCCCAAGGTCTTTGAGGGAAAATTTGGTGGCACGGGAATATATGAAGGTGCTGATGGTGTCCACACATGGGCCGGTGATGATGTTACCATCAACATAAACGAGTATGAGCATGACGACTAGACCATTCGTATAGATGAAGAGAGACGGAGATCGAAATAGTGGGTTTGAAAAGTTTGGACTGTAAGTAAGTTTTAAGTTCTTCATACCAAGCACAAGAAGCTTGTCGAAGCCCATAGATAGCTTTTTATAACTTAGATACGTGAGATGATCAGGATGGATTGATAAATCCAGGAGGTTGTGTCATGTACACATCCTCAGTTAAAGAGCCTTGAAGAAAGGTGTTATTAATTTTGAGTTGACGGAGTTCCAATTTTATGAGACGGAAAGAGAAAGAATAAGTCGAAGGGTGGGTGGTTTGACAACAGGGCTTAAAATTTTAGCATAATCAATGCTCAGGCGTTGGTGAAACCCTTTTACGATGAGCCACACTTTTAGATAGTCAATTGAGTCGTCCGGTTTGTATTTGATGCGGTATTCATATTTACAACCAACAATATTTGATGCTTCAGTGGAAGGAAAAAAGGTCCAGGTTGCATTAGTTTAAAGAGCCTGTAATTCCTCGCTCATGGCTTGGTACCAAGAAGGGTGTTTGAGAGATTGGGTGAGTATGGTGGGTTTGACTATAGAATTAGGTGTGGCTGTGTATAGTTGGTAATCAGAATTGTGATATTTAAGGCTTGGGTTACTAGTTCTTTTTGGTGAGTTGGTGTTTGTTGGTGGTGGCGAAGGCTTTTTGTTGGTAAGGGGCGAGGAAAAGGGAATGGTTACTAGTGTGTTTGATGGCGAAGGGGAGATGGTTGTGTGGGTGTTGGAGATGACGGAATTGAAAAATCAATGATCGAATATTATTTTCATATACCGGATCAATGATCAAACTAGACAAAGTATTGGCTTTTAGGTTTGGGCCGAATAAAAGTGGGTACACAATACACATCCATTGAAAAAGCTCTATTTACATAATACATAAATAAAGTTTATTCGAATAAAATAGATATTTGAATAAACCAAATTATATGAATTCAAAATATGCCAAATTCAAAAACAAATCTAAGATCCAGACTAGGAATTAGGAATTCGGATGAGATCCGACTAAAATACCCGAACAACAATTTGGATCAGTTTATTCGGTTTCTAATACGGATTGGGTAACGGTTTATTGTTTTCTAACTTTTAACACCCCTAGGTTTTGAAACATCGACCTCAGTCTTTGGGTAAGGTGCCGATCAACGAAATCGCTGCTACATTGATCGATTTGTCTTCTGGATCATATCTTGTGATGGTCGATTGATTCCAAAATTAGATGGTTAGAATCCATGTAATTCTTTAAGAGATTAAAGATCTTAGAAAATATGGAAGTATTTATTATTTAAGTAATTATGCTCATACTACGATGATTTACATTTATATCGTTGATTGCCTTAGGGTCAATATAGAATCTGATAATTCATCAAATGGATGATAGAATTCCATTTACAAATGAAGATAGAAAATATTTTATAAATGAAACAATTAGAATGTGTAATTGATACGTTAATAAATACACATACAAATAATGAATATTCAAGCCATTGTTAAGTATTTTGGTGGCTAGTTATTAATTTAGACACTTATATATGTTTAATTTGAATGTTATAGGTTCACAGAAGGGACTTGATGAATTTTGCTGAAAAACTCAAGATTTTGGTGAAACTCTAAGGAAAACAACTTACTAACATGCTCATGTGCAGAATGAACACACCCATTCTAACAAGTTCAGAATTCTAAAATCTTGATCCTCAACATGCCCATGTCATTTATTAACATGCCCATGTCTGGCTCATACTCCCTCATTTGAGCCATATCTAACTTTTTACATCAAACTTTGGTTCTCCTAAGTCTCTTAGATGACTTTAGGTAGATCTTTGAAGATACAAGACCAAGATTGAAGATCGAACACTTCCAAGGAGAATCTAAGTTTTGTGAGCCTTATGGGCTAAACTCAATAATATAACTTGGATTAGATAAAAGTTATCATGTTTTAACACATTGTATATGATTCCTGGTATTGTTTATGTTGATGTTTGAAACTTGATTATTCTATAATGATTCTATGTATTTATTTTAGTTTGATGAAATGTTTAACCTTATGAGTATTGTAAGCATGTTACATTAGAAAACCTCATGTTTTTACAATACTTATGCAAGTGATTTCATCTTTTGTGTGCAATTTGTGACATTTGACTAAAAGTGGTGGATGAATTAAGGTTAAATGTTTAGTAAAATTAGATAAATGTGCATCATTATGCTTATGTTTGAAAAACCATGAGATAGATGTGCATCATTATGCTTATGTTTGAGAAACCATGATCTATGTCATGAATTTCTCTTGTCATTGGTTGCCTAGTCTTTACTCTTCACATTATAGATGGCCGCACATAAGCATCCACATTGCTAAAGGTTTGAAATCCTAAGTCTTTTTCTTTCGCTTTAATCGAACCCTCATTTTAGATTTTTTTTAGCACCATTCAGTTTTCTCTTTCATATAATGATTTAGGTGCTATTTTTTATTTTCTCTCCTTTATTAACAATGAGATTTGTTTTCTTAAATGATCAAAATTGTTTTGGGATTATGTTCTCTTTTGACCTTTATGTTATATAGCTCAGTAATAGGAATTGAAGATGAAATGCAATACGCCGCTTGTTCTTTGAAGTCTGCCCGAGATACTATGCCTAAAATGATGCTCAACAATGCTTCTAGAATCAGATTGGACGGTGAATCGGTTGCCTTATTGGTCGAATGGTCAGAACGGTCGGACTAGATTTAAGAACCACATGATGTCATAATCATATATATATATATATGTATATATATATATATGTATATATATATATATGTATATATATATATATGTATATATATATATATGTATATATATATATATATGTATATTGTATATATAGTTAAATATCTAATTTAATATAAGTATTTTATAGTTATATATAAAACTCAATAATTATCTTATATTCAACTTCAATGCATCATTCAACCTACCCTTTAAACCCATTGATGTAACACCCTAATCTTTAAAAAACTCGATTAAAGAAAATCAAAGAAGGGGCGGTTTAAGGTTTGGAAAGAAGATAGGGACTGAATATGGACAAATAAAAGTTCCACACCCTAAAACTCCCTGTAAATAGAAAGAGGAGTTGTTACATGCATGCTCTTGTAACCTAGAGGGAGAAAGTGTTACATTCTAGAGAGAGAAAGTTGAATATATCAAGCAAAAGTAT
The DNA here is from genome assembly GCA_025506505.1 of Flaveria sonorensis. Classification (NCBI taxonomy): domain Eukaryota; kingdom Viridiplantae; phylum Streptophyta; class Magnoliopsida; order Asterales; family Asteraceae; genus Flaveria; species Flaveria sonorensis. Next base: position 68,843,490 of record CM046433.1, on the reverse strand, counting down.
CAAATTTCTCGTGTGTTATAATATATCTAGGCTATATCTACGTTTATTGGGTGTTTATACGCGATCTTGTTAGATAAAACTGACACCTTTACGTGCAAATATATAGATCTTGGCTATGTTCTTTGAGTTAGGGTTTCTTCGAGTTCATCGTGAAAGAGGTGAGTTTTAGATCCCATTTTCCACTTATTTTATTTATTTCGGGGCTAGTATGCATACCAAGTATGATTGGTAAAGTATAAAGGATTTCATAAATTAAACTTTGTATTTTTATCCATTTTGAAAAGTGTAGGTTAATGCGAGGGGATTACAGTTCACCCGTAGTTGGTTATAGTTCATTTTTATCTGGCCATAGTTCATCCGCATCTGGTTAAAGTTTCATAGTTCATCCGCATCTGGTTAAAGTTTCATAGTTCATCCGCATCTGATTAAAGTTTTATTGTTCATCTACAATAGTTATAGTTCACCCGCATTTGTTGATAGTTCACCCGAAATGATTATAGTTCACTCGTATTTGATTATAGTTCGCCTACATTCATTCTTGTTCACTCGCATTGGTTATGGTTCACCTGCATTTGGTAATAGTTTACCCGCACAAGCCAATTATGTAACATCTTTGATTTTTCATGCTTAACCCACTTGCTTTAACTCTTTGATGATTGAAGTACTTCCATAGATAACCATTGACTGAATTCAAAAGCCTATTTATGTAAACTCTCTCAGTTCTATGCATTTTGATTTATTGTGAAACTATTGAGTGTTAGTGTGATTCTATGATAACACGAGTGTGAATAGTAGATCGTGTTATAACAGTAACTTAGAAGTGTCCTAGTATTAACCAAAGTCTAAAACAATGCTTAATTACAAGATAAGTGAAACACATATAATTATAAGTGCAAAAAATTTATATATGTGTAACTTAAGATTACATATGTAACTTTTATTAAAAGGATAAAAATTTAATTAATTATATTTAAGTCTTATAATTATCTAAACATAATAAAATATATATATGCGTGGATAATTACAATATTACACCCACACACACACACACACACACACACACACACACACATATATATATATATATATATATATATATATATATATATATATATATATTGTTTTATTATTTTAATCATTTAAGTGATACATATATAATAAACTAATAAATAATTAACTAGTAAGTATCCTAAATCTAACAAATAATAAATCAAACTAATCCTAACTCTAAAATATTATAAAATTTTCATTCATTCTCATCCCTATTAAAAATGTGATTTTTGTTAATAAATTATTAAAAATTAATCCTTATTGAAACTTAAAACCCTAATTTTTCAACTATAAATACGGGGTCTTAATCTCTTTATTTCTCACACCAAACTGTAAATCTAGAGCTCCCATAGCAACAATCACAACCCATAGAACCACTCTTGAAGATCCAAGAAGTTTTTTCTATCAAGTAAGTTTTAGTGTTCTTCGTGTTCATACCTTTCCAATTTTGTTTTATCAAAATTCATTTATAAGTCATTTGGAGCTATGATTAAATAACATGTTTGTGTGGTATTCATAGATCTAAAATGGATCAAAGTATCAAATAAATATGAAATCATTAAAACTTTGCTTAAACATATCAATCTTGAATTTTTGGATTTTAACAGATTCATGAGGCCAACCTTGGACAACCATATCTCCCTCATAACAAATCCTTTTTTGAAAATTCTTTCTTTAAAATTTAACTATGAGTTTTATCTTTCCAAACATATAAATAATGTCTTCTAAGTCATTGATTTGGCCCTTAAAACAGCTCACACAACTTTAGTGCGTGAATCTAGCCAAAGTTGTCAAAACCCTAAATTTTGTAACTTTTCAATATATTCATGAATATAATGTAACGCAACAATTGTTATTATAAAATCAGCAATATAAACACATTTTAGACCATGAAAATAAAAACTTCTATAGTTCTTATGATTATCTATCAACTTTGAATTATATATCTAGTAAAAATTTTCATATTTTAATTGTAATCCTATACTATGCAACTTATTCATTTCCATCCTTGCTAGACTTATATTTACACTTGTTCCCTATACCTTATAAACATACCAACACACTTTTGACTTTGTCTAGTATATATCTAGAATCGTTTCGCCCAGTATGTAGTTATATGGTAAGCAAAAGGTTCTGACTAAGAAAAGACGGGGTACTTAACTGATGAAAATCCACCACCTCTTTCTTTGGAATCCTTTTATTGGATGTGCTACTTTAGGAGGACACATATCTAGTATACAATAACCGTTCTTGAACTTTTTACAATAACAACCCCTCAGCTATCCACAAATACAATAAACTAACTAAATAAACTTACTTAGGGCAATTCTCACACCAAATTACTACAAGTTGCAAGGTCAATCCACCTACTTTACAATATGAGTTCATAGCCCCCTTTTCTTTTGTATTTTGGAATGGGAACATGCTCTCTATATCCAAGTTGGAATTCAAATTCTAAAGTTAAAACTAGTCTTCTACAAACTCAATAACAAACTTTCTAATAGTTGTAAAACTAAATTGATTATGCATGTTACTATATTCTATGACACCTTTTACTACAAAGTCCATCTATTTTATAAAATCTACAAAACCATTCTTCAGGGAAGCCACAAGAGTACGTAGATAGATCTATTAACATGAAATGCCCATTCGGTACTTGGGTTGATGTATGCCAATCAATACCGAACGTCCTTTGAGTCAACATATTCTTTTTGACTTGGAAGGAGCTAGATGTTCTGCAGAATCGGTTTTGACTCTAAACACAAAACTTGTTAAGTCTCACTTGATCTATGAAACACTGAATCTCAAACTAAAGTTGATAATAATATACGAAGTTAATGAACAAGAGAATGGTTTTCAAGATACTTGTATATATTACTTCTCAACTCAGTATTACAAGACTCTTAAGCTCATGCTACATAAGTTACAATGAGAAACTATATATGCTACTATCTACAGTCGGTTATACTTGGAAAACCAGCTGAAATCTACTACTAGACAAATACTATATTGCTAGAAGTAAAGTATCTAAGATAAAATGATATCCTAGATAAGGTAGTCATGATAGGTCCATGACTTACCTTTTGGCACCAACTAAGGATGGTATCTGTACTAAGTTGCAAAAGTGAATAGTGGATTAAAGTATGGTCAACTACATAGGTTAAGAAAAGCACCATGCAGTGTATCAGAGTCTGTCAGACAAACCATACTTTTGTTCACTGGTTCATAGTTGATTCTTCCAAAGCTAAATGGCTTCGGAAGAATAAGTTCTTCCGAGGCCATTTATACTTTGGAAGAAACAACTTCTTCCGAATCTTCTACAGGTCTTTATGACTTTATTCTTTGGAAGACTTTATCTTGGATCTTCTAAATGTGAATACTTCGAAAGGAGAACTGCTTGGTCTTTGGAAGACTTTGTTCTATCATTCGAAAGTTCTTCATATACTTCGGAAGGAAAACTATTTAGTCTTAGAAGACTTAGTTTTCCTCCTAAAGCTCTTCAGACATAATGCTTTGGAAGATCTTTGACATAGCTACGGAAGAGTAGTTTTGTCTTCGGAAGACTTCTTCAACTTGTACACAAAATTGTTCTAAGTGTTGTTTTGGTTGCACCAGCCTCATATGATCCAACAAACTCCCCCTAGGCTGATGCTATCAAAACTTCACTTCCTCCTGCTCTTTAAGGCCTTCAATACCAGGAAAAACAAATATCTATCTGTCTCTTTATTTTTCCCTGATGTGGTGGTGAGGAGTTTGTACAGGTCATTTGTAGATAATAAATCTAGTCGATTGATTTGAATGACATGTACTCTTTGATGCATCCCTCTAAAAAGAGTTAGTTGATGGGAAAGGTAGTCATATTCCCATCTAACTATAGGATCTAAAGTGGAGCCCTCAACCATCTATAGAAAGGTCTTCCCTTTTATGGTTGTGCCTTCTTCAGCATCCTGTGCTCTCCTTTTCAACTCTTCTTTAATCTTGGCCTTCTTTGTGAGCTAGGCTAGATGAAGGCTGCTTAAATGATTTCTAATATGAGCAGCTATCTCAGAGTTAGAGGGATTGGAGAATGGCTTCTCTGCTAACTCAGCAATGTCAAATCTGCTAGAATGTAGCAGAGACGAAGTGTCAGCCTTGGTAACTTCACCATTCTCCCTTTCCATAGCAAAGCTGTGGGAATCTTCATCAAACCTCCACTGGATAATTTGATTTCTAGGATAGAAGGGTTTTGTTGGTAGTTTGTCCCCTTTCCTAGTGTCCAGTAGAGTCACCAGCATTCTTCTTAACTTCTTCTTTACTTCATTGAGAGTATCTAAATTTGTTGCAAGAAGTTGAAGAGCTTGGTCCAGTGTTTTTCTAGGAAGATTAAGGAATGCATCTCTTGTGAGGGAACTAGAAGAGCCATCAATGAAAGTTAGATGGATGGACTCTTCCTCACAAGAGATGTCGCTTAATGTTGTGCAATTTGTGAGCTTCTTCTTTATCTCCTTGAATTCTTCCAAGGTCAGGGGTTTTGATGGATCAGAGGATGGTTTGGTTTTTAAGTGGGTTCTTGGTTGTGTTTTGGGTCGTAGGATAGGTGGTGGTGGTGGTGGGTAGGAAGCAGTGGGTGATGGTATAGGTAAGGTTGATGGAGAAAGTTCAGGGGTGACAGGTTCTGTTTTGATGGGGAAGGGAGATGGTGTAGGTTGTGTTTTGGGTAGTGGTTTAGGTGTTGGTTTGGGTGCCATCCTCTGAACACTAGGAGTTTGAGCAACCTCCTGCCTTCTTCCTAAGCGAATGTCTGCTTTGATGTCGCTGACATGTCGCTGTAGGGTCTTGATCGACATGGGACCCACTTGCCTGCCGTAGAAGCCTTGAGCTTGGAGATAGGATTTCATCCAATCCTTGTCTCCCTCCTTTTTGGCAGCTGCAAGTTCTCCCTCTTCCTCTTTCCTTCTCTTTTCTCTCAACTTCTCCCTAGCAGCCTTCTTCCTCTCCTTGTTGATTAGATCTTGTTCTTTGTGAAAAACAAACAAGATCATGTCATTTTGGTGAGGTGCCAGCTCCTCTTGAGAATAGCCTCTATTGCAGAGAAAGGCTATTCTCTCCTTCCTCTCCCTTTCCATGGCTTCTTCCTTCTTCTTCCTTCTTTCCTCCTCTTTGGCCAACCTTGCTTCTTCTTCCTTTTCTTTTTTCAGCAAGGTTGCCTTTTCTAGTTTCACAAGCTCATCAGTTGGGAGTAAAAGAGTTTCCTCATTAGCTACTCCCAGGCTGATGAGCTTGTCAATGATTTCCACCCTCCTTTTATTGTTAAGACTTGCTTGGGCGGCTGTTGCTGATTTGCTACTTGCAGCCAACAACTTTCTAGTATCAAGTCTGCCTTTCTTCTTTAGCTTCTCTAATCTTTCTTCTTCTAGTAGCTCCTCAGCAGTAAGCTTTCTTTTCCCCTTAGCATCAGAGGAAGATTTAGCCTTTGGGAACTCAGGTTCAGAAGATTCAGGTTGGAGTGAGGGTCTTTGAAGTGGTGGTTCTTGTAAGAGAGGGGTTGTAAGGAAGTCCTCACTGTTAATCTCAGAGGCTAGTTCAAGGATTGCCTCTGTGATGAACAGATCACTGGATAATGAAGACAGTCCAATTATTCCTTCGGCAACTTGGATTTCTGCCTCGGAAGTAACTGGAACTGCATCACCTGTCCCATCCAAATCAGTTGTTGGGCCATCAGTCTGTACATCCCCTTTGAAGTTAATCTTGGGTTCAGTAGAGACCTTAGGTTGACCAACTTCCTCTTTAGAGGTAGGTGGTGCATTCAGCCTTTGAAGCTCTTCAGCTCCAAAGTAGGCGATAGCTAGATCAGGGGAGGGCTGTTTAATGGAGGAGCTCAATAGAAATTTGGTTAGAAACCTATTAAGATCTATGAGCATCCTTTGGTTCACTTGAAAGGTAATGGGAGCTGGTTGAGGGAAGACTATTGTAGGGTGATGCTGTTGGGGGTAAAAGATAGATAAGGCATCAGGAGAGGTTGTTGCTATGGGGTAAGTGGGTTCCTCATGATGTTGTTTCTGTACATTCTCCCCCTTTTTGGTAGCATCATCTTGAGAAGTAGACGAGCTGGAGGAAGAACTTAAAGAAACCTGAATAGGTACGTGCCTGATAGACTTCTCAATCTGTGTCTCAGCTAGTTCAGCCTTGAGATATTCAATCTCAAGTTGCTGAGTGGCAGACCTGTCCTTTAAAGTCTTAACCTTTGATTCAAGGTTTGAGACTTTAGAAATTAGGTCTTTGATAATGAGTTGCAATCTACCCTCATCTTCTTTTGAAGAATCATAGGGAGATAAGATAACATGCCTGGCATGTTTATCATCACCACCAGTTATGGTTTCTCGATGCCTTGGATACCCTTCCCTATTGATGTCCTTTTCAGAAACATCAATTGGTAAGGTTTCTATAGACTCAGTCTCATTGATGTCACCACTTTCCTGAGAGGCCAGTGAGACACTCTCAGTAGTGGTGGCTGAGCCTACATGAGTCACCTCCACACCAGTTGGACTCACCTCAGTTTGGCTGAACTGATGTTGGCTAGATATTAGAGGTTCCCTGGGGCTCAGTTGATCTTGAGAGAGGTATTGTAGATCAACATCATGGCCCTGACAGAACATAATATCCTTATCAGGTTGGGTTAAAAGGTCAGTGAAGGATAGAGAGGTTAATTCTAATGACCCGGGACCTTGGTCAGCACCTAATGGCTCTTATGTAATAGCAGATGTGCCAATGATGTGGCTGTCCCTTTTTGGTTGCTTAGGGGAGTGTTAGGACTCACCCTGAGGGCTAATGGGTTGGGTTTTGGGCTCATCAGGTTGAGACTGAGGAGACTCAACACTGATATTGAGTTTGATGGTGGAGGAAGGTGTGACCTCTGGCTGAGAGGGACCCTTGAGTTCCACTCGAGCCTTTTTGGTGTGAACAGTGGGGACCTAATCAATCAGAGTAGATTGATCAGGGGTTCGCTTGGGGCGTTTGATGTATGTAAATTTAATTGGGTGGGAAGAATTAGTTGGCATTTGAGTGGGGAGGTCTGGTGTGGGTTCATCGCCTGCTGGGCATGTAAGGATGTCACCAGGAGCCGTTGGCTCAAGCATACCTGGGAGAAGATCAGTGAATCTCCCTGTGAAATTGGTGGACACCTTCTTTAAGGTCTTGAAGATGCCCAGCCTCATGTGTGGGACCATGAGAGTGTCTTCACGTTGTAGTCTGCTCTGGTCCAGCTCATAGTTTATGATATGCTGAATGAACCGGGTATACATGAAAAATGAATCCCGGGTAAGATTTCCTCGCAAATTGTTCAGCACAAACCTTGAATAGTTGAAGCAGAGGCCTTTTACCATTCCATGGACTAGGCATCCCAGATCATATGGGATTTAATCTCAACCCCTTGATTTGTTGGATAGGCAGTGTAGAACGATGTGCAACAAGAATTTCTAGTTGTAAGAGAAATTAAACTTGTAGACAGTGGGCTTGTGCACATCACCACCATATCCCATCTGAGTGTATGTGTTTGCAAGCTCAGATTTGGGGAAGTCAGTCGGGCGCCTTCATCATGAAGTTCCAGATGCTCCCTGAAGGTAGATTCGAAAATAATGATCTCTTGTCCGCTGATTCTCGACCTGATGACCCTCTCATCGTTCAGAGTTTCACAACGACCGTCTTTCCAAAATTTGGTCATGTGATTAGAGTATGTGGTGGGGTTTACGGAGTGGGCGGTAAAGTATGTGGAGTGAAACAGAAAATTGATGATGGGGGCAAAGTCAGTATTCCTAGAAGAGTCAAGGATGGCGACTTGGTTATGTTGAGGATTAAGAGCCATTGTAAGAAAGTATGGTTGGATTGAAGGAATTTTGGGAGAGAGTGAAAATGATAATGGGAGTATTAGGTTTCGGTGGTGGTAAAAAGGGTAAAGAAAGAGAGTCGGAAGTTTTAAATAGGGGGGTAAAAAACCATGCCGATAAGGTGAAAAGACAGTTTGGGAGTGTATTTGAGTACGGCGTCAAGGTAGATAATTTAAAGTATTCCGAAAAGATCTTAATCTTTACACGGTGGGGCCCAAAGGTTTCCGTTACACGGTAAAATTTTTCTTCCGAAGGAAAAGTTGCTTCCGAGAGAAAATACTTCTTCCGAGAGTAAGTTAATAGCCTTCAGAAGTAAATTTGATCTATGATCAAATTTGCTTCCGAGGGTAAAAATTCTTCGGAAGAGAGTACTAAAGTGAAGGAATTTACCTTCGGAAGATATAAAGATCTTTTCCGAGAGTAAATATCTTTTCGGAAGAATTTCCACTTAGAAGAAAAACTTTAGTAACAGGGCTTAGATTGTAATTAGACAACCTAAACAAGACACATTTTAAAATGTTTTCAAAAGAAATAAACTAGTCAATGTTAATCATCCTGATAGCTATGATTAAGTATTTAAATATTTGTTCATCAAAGGCTTTGGTGAACAAGTCAGCATATTGTTCATTTGAATTAACTTTTACTAGTTTAATCATGTGTTTCTCATGAATATCTAGAATGAAATGATACCTGATGTCAATGTGCTTTGTCTTGGAGTGCTTGACTGGATTTTCTGTAATGGAAATAACACTCGTGTTGTCTATGTGGATAGGAGTATTCATGAAGTTGAATCCATAGTCTAACATCTGATTTTGAATCCATAGCAGTTGAGCACAGTAGCTCAAAGCAGCAATGTATTTAGCTTCAGCAGTTGTTGTAGAGACACATGATTGCTTCTTGCATTGCCAGGAAATAATCCTTCCACCAAGAAATTGACATCCTCCTGATGTGGATTTCTTGTTAATGTTACAGCCACTATAATTACTGTTAGAGTACCCATAGAGATTGAAATCCTTATTCTTAGGATACCAGAGACCCAGTTTGGGAGCTTCTTTGAGGTATATAAGAATCCTTTTGACGGCAATTAGGTGAGACACCTTGGGAGCAGCCTGATATCTCGCACAGATGCAAGTTGCAAACATGATATCAGGTCTACTAGCTGTGAGATACATTAGAGATCTAATAATTGCCCTGTACTGATGCTGATCAGTATCCCCCCTAGGAATCAGGACATAAATTGTGATTTCTGGGTATTGGTGTCTTGGCTGTCTTACAATCTTTCATCTTGAATCTTTCTAAGATGTCCTTGACATACTTAGACTGGTTGATAAAGAATCCTTCTTCCATCTGCTTCACTTGAATCCCAAGAAAGAAATCCATCTTTCCCATGGAGCTCATCTCAAATTTCTTTCTCATGATGCTTTAAAAGTCTTTCCACATTTGGTCATTTGATGAATCAAATATGATGTCATCGATATAGACTTGAACAAACAGCATGTCCTTCCCAGATTTCTTTATGAATAATGTCTTGTCTATGGTGCCTCTGGTGTAACCGTTTTTGAGGAGAAACTGAGACAAAGTCTCATACCATAGCCTAGGTGCTTGATGCAGCCCATAAAGAGCTTTATCCAGTTTGTACACATAGTTGGGATGCTGTGGGTCTTCAAATCTAGGTGTCTGACACACATAGACTTTTCTGTCTATATTACTATATAAAAATGCATTTTTGACATCAAGTTGATAGACTGTGAAGTTCTTGGAGGCCACAAAAGCAAGGAAGATTCGCACAACTTCATGTCTTGCAACAGGTGCAAAGACATCAGTGTAATCTATGCCTTCTTCCTGTGTGTATCCTTGAACAATAAGTCTTGCTTTGTTCTTGACGATCAAACCTCTATCATCTCTTTTGTTTCTGAACACCCACTTGGTGCCAATAGGGACTTGACCAGGTGGCAAAGGACATAGGTTCCATATCTTTTGCCTCTTGAATTGAAGCACCTCTTGCATAGCTTTAATTCAATTGTTGTCCTTGAGGGCTTTTTCCATATTCTTTGGTTCCATTTGAGAGAGAAAGCATGAGTACAAGCATACATTCCCATTATGGGTCTGACTTCTTGTTCTCACACCTTTTGATACATACCCAATGATGTTTTCAGCTGGATGAGTGTTGTGTATCTTGAGCCTAGGAATCACATCTAATTGCATAGATAGGTCTAGGATTGAGAAGTTTTGCTCAAAACTTCAAACACCTTCTCCAGCTGATGTCTCACATTCATTCAATTAGGACTGATTGAATGAATGAGTGACATCATTAATGTCAGTATGCTTTGAAGCAGCATCAACAGTTGCCTGTTCCTCCATGTCACTGTCTTCATTAGCTTGGTATTGAGTGCTTGAATTGTCAACTTATGGGTTATGAGGCTCAATGAGTTGATAATTTGATGAAACTCCTTTGTTTCCTGAGATACTCATGCTTTCAGGACTTTCAGCTGTAGGAGCTTGTTCTTCATTTCTTCTTGGAGAACTAGAAATAGGTCTGGGTAGCTCAAACAGTTGATCTTCATATGGGTCACTTTGAGTTCTTGTTCCAGCTAAAACATTCTCACAAGATGGTTTAGAATAGTTTGAAAACAATTCTAAATCAAAAATGTATTCAGGTCCATTCCCTCTAACACAAGGAGTGTGCTCATTAACAACAATGTTAGATGATTCCTCAAACTGTTGAGTTTTTATATTATATACTCTATAAGCAATAAAGGTGGAGGAATATCCAACAAAGATAGCGTCATCCGACTTTTTAGCAAATTTTGCTAAATTGTCCTTTGTGTTGAGTTTGGTACACCTGCTACCAAAGGACCTAAGAAATCCAATGAACGATGGCCTTTTGTTCCATAGCTCATAAGGGGTCTTCCCATGTGGCTTAACAATGAGAACTCTATTTTGCACATAACATGCAGTGTTGACTGCCTCTGCCCAGAAAGTTAGAGGCAGCTTTGAATCAGCTAACATTGTTCTTGCAGCCTCAATAAGTGTCCTATTCTACTCTCAGCAATACCATTCTGTTAAGGAGTTCTAGGAGCACTATATTGTCTGGCAATCCCTTTTGAGTTACAGATTGAGTCAAGAACTTGATTCTTAAACTCAGTCCCTTGATCACTTCTAATGATTTTCACCTTGTGATCCTTTTGATTTTTAATTTTAAGAACAAAAGATTTTAAAGTTTCAGCTATTTCATCTTTAGTTCTTAAAAAGAATACAAGTGAATCTTGTAAAATCATCAACAATCACAAGGCAGTATGATTTTCTTCAAATGCTTATTATACTTGTGGGACCAAAAAGATCCATGTGCAATAAGTGTAATAGAGTGGTGATAGAGTTAACTTCTTTGGATTTGTGAATGACCTTGTGTTGGTTTCCTTTTAGGCAAGCAATATAGTTGTCTTTACAGAAAAATTCCTTTTTAGGCACACCATGTATCAAATTATTTTTAACCAAATTGTTCATGGTTTTAAAATTAACATGACACATTCTTTTATACCAAAGAGTTGATTCATCACCATTGGCTTTGGAAAGAAAGCACGATACTTCACCCAGTGGGGAAGCATTGTTCATATCCAGCTTGTACATATCCCCTCTCCTGGGAGATCTAAGAAGCACTAATTCCTGAGGAATTGTCATCCCGGGTTTGAAGATAATGCACTCATGTTCTGTGAAAAGCATTTGATGCTTTTGGTCACGGAATTAAGAAACACTTAACAGATTGTGTTCAAGCTGTTTGACAAAGTTTACTTTGTCAACTTTTAACTTACCATTGGATACACTACCTCTACAAGAAATGTATCCTTCGGCTTCACTCCAAACTAAACAGGACCTCTATCAAAATGTTCAAATTGTTGAAGAAGAGATCTGTTCCCTGTCATGTGCTTGGAGCATCAGCTATCCACAATCCATATATTTCTATTCTTGTCATGTGGATGTCCCTACAATTAAAGTGAGATGATTAGTTACTATTGGAAACCCAAGCCTTGTTGGTCTTGGGTTCTTCGAATGTAGATGATTTAACTGAACCAAAGTATAGGCAAGTGGGTTCAATTTGTGTTTGTGAGGAAGAGGTACTGGCTGCAGCATTTGTTTTGTTCTTTCATACCATCCTATGGTTGACCAGTGTAGATGATCCTAAAGAGGATTGAACAGCATGACCTTCTTCTGAGACTACCTTCTTTTCAGAAGATTTCAAAGGATTCCTTTTGTTCTTTAGTTTGTTCTTTGGCTTGTTTTCCGAAGCTATTTTTCTTTCAGAAGAATGATTTTCTTCCGAAAGCAACTTAGCTTCGGAAACAACCTTTCCTTTCCTTGTCACTTGGACCATGTGATAAGGTCCAAATGTGAAACCTTCCTTGACTCCTTCTTTTTTAACATTGGTTGCATAATGTGTGCTTGTAGGATTATTGTAACAATCTTTAGCCATGTGATTATGCAGACCACAGATTATGCACTCAATGTTACTCTTGATGGGGCGTGATGGCTGTTGGTTCTTGCACTCCTTTTCTTCAACAGCTTTCCCTTTTAACTTCTGATCCATCAGTTGGACAGGAATGCTGGTACTATATTCCTTTCCTGGGTCAGAGTTTCCAAGCACTTGGAATCTGGCTGAAATGAATACACCCTTTTGTCTGGGATCTATCTTCATCCTAGACTTAGTCACCTTCTTGGCAGTTTTCTTTGCTGCCTTGATTTTGTTCTTTCTCTCTTTGGTGGTTAGGGGTAGGACATCAATGGTGGGAATGAGGTTTTCTACCTTATCCTTCCCTGTGGTGGTCACCATAGTTGCATCATTCTTTTGCTCATTGGGTAGTGGGTCAGCAGTTGGAACCTCTTGCTCATGAGTGCCACATCTTGGCTGTCTAACAGACACATAAGAGTGTGGTGGAGCAATTTCATTGGTTCCCAACCCACTTTTGTTTTGATAACACACCTTTAAGTGTGAGGATGATGCAATGATGGTGTTGAAGTTATGCTCTTCAATAGCATACTTCTTTGCTTTAGACTCAGCTATTACTAGCTGGACTTGAGCCTCAGTCAACTTAGAAATTAAATTCTTAACTTTAGTCCTGTAGTTTGTATGTTCATGTTTTAAAGTAGAAACAGTTTTCTCTAACTCTTCAATTTTGAGTTTATAGTCAGATTCTACTTTTTGAAATCATATTTTAGGATGTTCAAGGACTCAATATCAGATTTAATTTCCCTGTTGTAATCCTGATAAAGTTTAACCTTAGCAATACAAGTTGGAGTACAGAGGTTTTCATATACCTTGCTGTCTTCAGTTCCAGCCATGAGTGCTTGAGCAGCAGTGATATCTTGCACCATGAAGCTCCAGTCAACTTCTTGAGCAACAGTCGCAGTTTGCTGCTCAGTAGGTTTTGGTGTAGCCCTTGAGGTGGTGGGATGTTTGGAGGCTTGAGTTGCTCCAGGATTGGATCTTAGAGCTTTGCATTCCCTAGCAAAGTGACCAAGCTGGGTACAATTGTAACAATTGGCTTTGCTTTTATCAAATCCAAATTTGCTATTGGTTTGTAACACCCGGAAAATTTTAAAAGACGAGAAAGAAAGTATAAACATGCAGACAAAGAAAGAAACACAATTTAACCCAAGTTGAGGGGCTAAATTTGTCAAAAAGGACAAAAAGAATAAAAGTGGGTGTAAAAAGGTGATGGCCGCCCACACCTTTCTGCATATCTTCTTTTCACCCGGATTGTAGAGAGAGAAAGCAGAGAAGAGCTTCAGTTTTAGAGAGAAGGAAGAAGAGGAATTCGAATTCAAGGTAAGAATTCATCGTTTTAAGTTGTTCTTGGCCGCCTATGCCTCGGTTGCATGCTTATGTGTGTTTGTTTGTATTTGGGTTGTGTTTTGTTGGGTTTTAGGTGTTTGAACTCATTGCATTCGGGTTTGAAGGAAGTCATACTTGAGGATTTGCATAAGGTGAGTTTCTAGATCCCCGTTTTATATGTTTTAAACCTATTTTGGGGCTGGAAATACATGTAACTAACTTTTTATTATGTCCAGTATGTTGTACCGTATGTTTGGCCCTGTTCTTTTATTGGGTGTGTTAGGGTCTGCATGTTTTGCTCGGTTTATGTGGTTGTATGCTTGTTTTGAGAGATTAGCATGTTAGATCGGTGCGATGAATGTATAAGAATGAGGATTGGGACTGATTATAGTGTAAGACGTGGTTTCCAGTTAGTTGATCATCCGCATTAAGTTTGAATATTTGCATAAGTGTTGTTCATCCGCATTAGTTAAGTCTTCATCCGCATTTGATGAACACATTGACTATTTTGTTCACCCGCATTTGCTAAGTGTTCGTCCGCATTTGTTGTATGCTCATCCGCATTTGTTTTGTCCATGCGCATTTGCTTCAGTCATCCGCATTTGGTTCATGCGCATTTCTTTGGGACACTTGGAATATTTTCTGAGGTGTTCATCCGCATTTGTTTATTCATCCGCATTTGCTTATTCATCCGCATTTGTTTGCTCATCCGCATTTCTTTAAGCACAGAATTTTCTGAGATTTTGGGATGTAGAGCTTAAGTGTAGGCTTTGACTTGGGATGTTTCCGGGGGTAATGTATGTTGACCTTATGATGTCTTATGTGATGATGCTATGCATGGTATGGTTATGTTTATATTATGTTCCTTATTATGTATGTTTATTTTCTGTGGCTTTACATGGTATGATTATGAAAAGTAAATGGAAAGTATTATGTAATGTATAGTGGAAGATAATGAAAAGGGAACGTAAGGATTGAGAGAATGCATGCATTAACGATGTAATGAATGAATGGAAAAGTCTTGCAAGCAAAGGTTGAGGTGAGTGACCGTGATGTCACAATAGACTTGTATGCCAAAGGGTGAGTGACCGTGATGTCACAACAGACTTGTATGCCAAAGGTTGAGGTGAGTGACCGTGATGTCACAACAGACTTGTATGCCAAAGGTTGAGGTGAGTGACCGTGATGTCACAAAAGACTTGTATGCCAAAATTGAGGTGAGTGACCGAGTTGTCACAAAAGACTCGTAAGGGATTCAATTCATGAGATTGACACGGATCTTTGTCGCTTACCCCGGTGCTGGTGTCAGGCTTTGTGCACAATGAATGGAAGTATGATAAACTTCGGCCCAGTACCCGTTTTGTGCCCACGTTTGGGGTATAGCCGATGACCTTGATCCAGAAGGAATGAACGAAGGACGATGTAATGTATGAAATGTACGGAATGAAAGATAATAATAAATTATTATCTATGTGTACGTATGATGTATGATCGCTTACGAAAGTAAAGTACGGTTTTAAACGAAAGAAAAGTATTTTATTTATAAAACTAGAAGTTACTCAGCAACGCTGACTTTTATGTGTTTCCAGTTGGCAGGTAATGTTGCTGAGGATGGCACGGGGCAGCTACTTGGCGTTTTTGGGATGGCATCTATTGCTTAAATTATGACGTTTTTGCATTGTAATGCGAACAAACAAGATTTTGTAACGATTATGAATGTTGTATTATTTTGCAAAAGCAATGAATGAAATGATTTTAAATTATTCCGCTGCGTTGTTTTAGTACACCTAAATATATGTTTTATGTGCAATGATTGACCAGCTGTAAGAGTCCCGGGAACGGGGCCTTACAAGTTGGTATCAGAGCCAAAGTTTAAGTGAAACGGGTAAATATTTTCAAAAGAAACCTAAACTTAAACTGAAAATGGGACAAAGGGAAGAGATGCCAGTCCGAGTAGCTGCGTGCCAACAGGTATTTTCTTAACGTTAACCGATATTCTGTGCGCATGTTATGTGATTTATGTGCTTCTTAGTAGATTTAGATACTGATGAAGTCAGGATAGGAAATGCTTGGGGTATGAAGAGTAAAGTAAGTGGCTAATCACAACTGGCCACTGTAATTAGGGACTTACTATACTTGACATAAACTGAGTTGTTACCTTGAATGACCGTGTTGGTGTTTGAATCTTATAGCGTGTTCAAGGATGGCCGGTGGTAGATCTTCAAAGGCTTCTCGAGGTGGAGGTCGTGGTGGACGTGGTGCTGGACCACGGGTCACGAGAGGAAGGCCTAGAGCTGAAAAGGTGGCTCATAAGGAGCCCGATACCCCTCATCCGGAGGGTGGTGATGAGAGTGCTAACTTGAGGGCCTCAGTGAAGGAGGCGGTGGTGGAAGAGGTTCACCAGGTCATGCAGACAATCTTACCGTCTGTAGTGACCGAAGTAATAAAGGCTGTAAGAGAAGGGGAAAGGAAGGAGAGGAACCGGTCCTCGGGAGTAAGGGAGCAACCGGATACTGAGGCGGTTGTCTCAGCTGATGAGGAAGAAGAAGAAGAGCCTGTGCCGGAGGCAGCACGAGGCTGTAACTATGGGGCATTTCAAAGATGCAAACCCCCGACTTTTGACGGGAATGGCACTGCTGCTGCTGCTCACCGGTTGGTGAGAGAGATGGAAGCTGTTCTAGATATCAGCGAGTGCCGGGAAGATCAGAAGGTGAAGTTTGCCACCCACTCATTTGTGGACTTGGCCCTATGTTGGTGGGAAAATATTGTCCAGGCCGAGGGTAGTAGAGTGATTGGCAGGATGAGGTGGGATGAGTTGAAGAAACTGGTGATCGAGGAGTTTTCTCCTCATCGAGAGCTCGACAAGGTTGAGAGGGAGTTCCTACAGCTGGAGGCGGGAACCATGACACATTAGCAATATACCACCAAATTTAATGAGATGGCACGGCTGGTGCCAGATCAGGTGACACCCTTGTCACGAAAGATTAAGAGATACATTCAGGGCTTGCCAACGGACATCCGCAGGCACATGATCGTCGCCCGACCGAGCACGTTTAGGTTAGTGGTTGATCTGGCAGGGAGGCTGTATGATGAACGGGAAGTGGTGGTGGCTGAGGTGAGTAAGAAAGGTGGTGGTGGCCGGAACTGGAATGGGAAGAGGTTTGGACGTGGCGAAGCCGCTCCAAACAACAACGTTGCGAGGATGGATGACCGACGCATGGTCGCACCCGGTGCGGGGTCGAAGAGGTGTGGCAAATGTGGGAAAGAGCACACCGGAGAGTGTAGGTTGAGATCCGATGTCTGTTTCTGGTGTGGGAGGACAGGACATGTGGCGAAGGACTGCAGGGTAAGGAGGTGTTATAACTGTGGCGAGGAGGGCCACATGATCAGGGAATGCAAGAAGCCGAGGGCTGAGAGTTCCGGGGCGAAGAAGACGACCGGAACCGAAGGGCAGAAAGCAAGCGCCAGAGCATTCACGATGACTCAGGAGGAGGCTAGGACGGACCCCGATGTTGTGTCAGGTACGTTTCTAGTAAACCAAACTCTTGCCTCTGTGTTATTTGATTCCGGTGCTAGTAAGAGCTTCATTTCTGCTGCCTTTTATGCTAAGTTGCCTTTAAGGAGTAGGAGTATTGATGAGCCCTTTGATGTAGAAACTGCCATAGGTAAGTCTACCAGGATTTCTGAGATGATGGAAGGTTGTGTCATAGAAGTAGAAGGTTATAAGTTTCCTGTTAGACCATTCGTGATGACCTTAGGCGGTTTCGATGTAGTCCTGGGAATGGACTGGTTAGCGGCCTACGAGGAGAATATCGTATGTCGCAAGAAGATGATTGGACTAACAGTGTCTGACGGGAGTTCGGTGACAATTTACGGTGATCGAGTTACTTCTATTCTAAAGGTGATTTCGATGGCGGTGACGGGAAAGTGCATGAGGCGTGGATGTAGTGCCTACTTGGCCTACGTGAAGGATGTAGATACGCCAACACCACAACTGTCAGATGTACCGGTTGTGTGTGAGTTCCCAGATGTGTTTCCCGAAGACTTACCAGGTGTGCCACCGGACCGCGAGATCGAGTTCCAGATTGACTTGATACCCGGTGCTCAACCTGTGGCTAAAGCATCGTATCGGTTGGCTCCGACCGAGATGAAGGAATTGATGGAGTAACAGCAGGAGTTTCTTGATAAGGGGTTCATTAGACCAAGTATCTCTCCATGGGGTGCCCCAGTTTTGTTTGTAAAAAAGAAGGATGGTAGTATGAGGATGTGTATTGACTACCGCGAGTTGAACAAGTTGACGGTGAAGAATCGGTATCCATTGCTGAGGATTGATGACCTGTTTGATCAGCTCCAAGGTGCTAGTTGGTTTTCGAGAATACATCTCCGATCTGGTTACCATCAGTTGAAGGTGAAGGAGCAGGATATTCCTAAAACAGCTTTTCGTACGTGTTATCACACTACGAGTTTCTCGTTATGTCTTTCGGTTTAACCAACGCGCCACCTGCTTTTATGGATCTGATGAATCGAGTGTGTCGACCGATGTTGGATAAATCAGTGATTGTGTTCATCAATGATATCTTGATTTATTCGAAGAGCGAGGTGGAACATGCCGGTCACATTCGAGAGGTATTAGAGACGTTGAGAAGGGAGAAGTTGTATGGTAAGTTCTCCAAGTGCGCGTTCTGGTTGCGTGAGGTTCAGTTTTTGGGTCACGTGGTGAATCCCGAGGGGATTATGGTGGACCTAGCAAAAGTGGAAGCTGTGATGCAATGGAAGTCTCCAAAGACGCCATCCCAGATTCGTAGTTTCTTGGGGTTGGCGGGATATTATAGGAGATTCATTCAAGACTTCTCTAAGATAGCTTCTCCGTTGACTAAGTTGACCCGTAAGGATGTGAAGTTTGTATGGGGTCAAGCTCAAGAGAGTGCTTTTGAGGAGTTAAAGGCAAGGTTGACTCAAGCTCCTGTCTTATCATTACTTGAAGGGAGCGAGGATCTGGTGGTTTATTCAGATGCTTCTTACTCGGGTTTGGGTTGCGTACTGATGCAGCGAGGAAAGGTTATAGCTTACGCATCCCGACAATTGAAGGTTCATGAGGTTAATTACCCTACTCATGATTTAGAGCTAGCAGCTGTGGTCTTTGCATTAAAATTTGGAGGCACTACCTGTACGGGACGAGGTGCACCATCTTCACGGACCACAAGAGCTTGAAGTACTTCTTCGAGCAGAAGGACTTGAACATGAGGCAAAGGAGATGGTTGGAACTGATATAGGATTATGATTGTGAAATCCATTACCATCCGGGCAAAGCCAACGTAGTGGCGGATGCCCTCAGCCGAAAAGAGAGACCCGAGCCGATTCGGGTGAAGGCTTACCAATTGATTTTGACCTCCGATGTGATGAAGAAGGTCAAGGAGTTTCAAGATGAGGCGTTGAAGGAAGATCATATTAACTCTGAAAGGGTGAGAGGTCTAGTCGCGGTATTAGGTGAAAACACTCTCGGTGTTAGAACCCGATTCGGACGGATGTGGATCCCTCGTTACGGGGATTTACGTGGGAGGATTATGGATGAAGCTCATAAGACTCGATACTCCATTCATCCCGGTGCTACAAAGATGTATCAAGACATCAAGAAAGATTTTTGGTGGCTGGGTATGAAGCGCGATGTAGCGGAGTATGTGAGTAAGTGTCTTACTTGCTTGCAAGTGAAGGCCGAGCATCAGAAGCCGTACGGAAAGATCCAACCTTTGGATATACCCGAGTGGAAGTGGGAGCATATCACCATGGACTTTATCACCAAGCTACCACGTACCGTGAAGGGGTACGATTCCATATGGGTGATAGTCGACCGTCTGACGAAGAGTGCTCACTTCCTACCGATCCGAGAGACGTATTTATCTGAGAAGTTAGCGGATCTATTCATCAGGGAGATTGTAACTCGTCACGGTGTGCCGGTGTCTATTGTTTCTGATCGTGACACTCGGTTTACATCTAAGTTCTGGAAGAGATTTCATGATGCAATGGGGACGAGGTTACACATCAGCACGGCTTATCATCCACAGACGGATGGTCAGTCGGAGAGAACCATTCAGACGCTTGAGGATATGCTTCGGGCATGCGTCATTGATTTTAGAGGTAGTTGGGATGACCACTTACCGTTAGCGGAGTTCTCATATAATAACAGTTATCAAGCCAGCATTGGTATGCCCCCTTATGAGATGTTATATAGTAGGAGATGTAGAACACCCGTTTGTTGGGGTGATATTGGTCAGAGAGAGTTAGGAAGTATTGAGGGGATTGAGGCTACGACTGAGAAGCTTGAAAGGATCAAAGCCTTTATGAAGGCAGCCAAGGATAGACAGAAGTCGTATGCTGATAAGAGACGTAGACCGATTGAGTTCCAGGTGGGCGATAGAGTTATGTTGAAAGTCTCACGTTGGAAGGGGATCATTCGGTTTAGGAAGTGGGGCAAGTTGAGCCCGAGATACATAGGGCCTTTTCGAATCATTGCTCGAGTAGGAGAGGTGGCCTACAGGTTGGAGTTACCTGATGAGTTAAGTGGAATTCACCTACATTCAATGTATCTCATCTGCGAAAGTGTTTAGCTGACGAAGATATGGTTGTACCACTGGAAGACATTGAAGTTGATGAAAGGCTCAATTATGTTGAGCAACCAGTGGCAATCATTGATCGCAAGGAGAAGAGGTTAAGGAATAAAGCGGTTCCCCTGGTGCGTGTACAGTGGAAGCACAGGAAGGGATCCGAGTCTACGTGGGAGACTGAAGAAGAGATGAGGCAGTATTACCCACATCTGTTTGAGGAATAATAGGTTTCAGGGACGAAACCTATATAAGGGGGGTGGACTTATAACACCCAGAAAATTTTAAATGACGAGAAAGAAATTATAAACGTGTAGACAAAGGAAGAAACACAATTTAACCCAAGTTGAGGGGCTAAATGTGTCAAAAAGGACAAAAAGAATAAAAGTGGGTGTAAAAAGTTGATGGCCGCCCACACCTTTCTGCATATCTTCTTTTCACTCGGATTGTAGAGAGAGAAAGCAGAGAAGAGCTTCGGTTTTAGAGAGAAGGAAGAAGAGGAATTCGAATTCAAGGTAAGAATTCATCGTTTTAAGTTGTTCTTGGCCGCCTATGCCTCGGTTGCATGCTTATGTGTGTTTGTTTGTGTTTGGGTTGTGTTTTGTTGGGTTTTAGGTGTTTGAACTCATTGCATTCGAGTTTGAAGGAAGTCATACTCGAGGATTTGCATAAGGTGAGTTTCTAGGTCCCTGTTTTCTATGTTTTAAACCTGTTTTGGGGCTGGAAATACATGTAACTAACTTTTTATTATGTCTAGTATGTTGTACCGTATGTTTGGCCCTGTTCTTTTATTGGGTGTGTTAGGGTCTGCATATTTTGCTCGGTTTATGTGGTTGTATGCTTGTTCTGAGAGATTAGCATGTTAGATTGGTGCGATGAATGTATAAGAATGAGGATTGGGAACTAATTATAGTGTAAGACGTGGTTTCCAGTTAGTTGATCATCCGCATTAAGTTTGAATATTTGCATAAGTGTTGTTCATCCGCATTAGTTAAGTCTTCATACGCATTTGATGAACACATCGACTATTTTGTTCACCCGCATTTGCTAAGTGTTCGTCCGCATTTGTTTTGTCCATGCGCATTTGCTTCAGTCATCCGCATTTGGTTCATGCGCATTTCTTTGGGACACTTGGAATATTTTCTGAGGTGTTCATCCGCATTTGTTTATTCATCCGCATTTGCTTATTCATCCGCATTTGTTTGCTCATCCGTATTTCTTTAAGGACAGAATTTTCTGAGATTTTGGGATGTAGAGCTTAAGTGTAGGCTTTGACTTGGGATGTTTCCGGGGGTAATGTATGTTGACCTTATGATGTCTTATGTGATGATGCTATGCATGGTATGGTTATGTTTATATTATGTTCCTTATTATGTATGTTTATTTTCCATGGCTTTACGTGGTATGATTATGAAAAGTAAATTGAAAGTATTATGTAATGTAAAGCGGAAGATAATGAAAAGGGAACGTAAGGATTGAGAGAATGCATGCATTAACGATGTAATGAATGAATGGAAAAGTCTTGCAAGCAAAGGTTGAGGTGAGTGACCGTGATGTCACAACAGACTTGTATGCCAAAGGTTAAGGTGAGTGACCGTGATGTCACAACAGACTTGTATGCCAAAGGTTGAGGTGAGTGACCGTGATGTCACAACAGACTTGTATGCCAAAGGTTGAGGTGAGTGACCGTGATGTCACAAAAGACTTGTATGCCAAAATTGAGGTGAGTGACCGAGTTGTCACAAAAGACTCGTAAGGGATTCAATTCATGAGATTGACACGGATCTTTGTCGCTTACCCCGGTGCTGGTGCCAGGCTTTGTGCATAATGAATGGAAGTATGATAAACTTCGGCCCAGTACCCGTTTTGTGCCCACGTTTGGGGTATAGCCGATGACCTTGATCCGGAAGGAATGAACGAAGGACGATGTAATGAGTGAAATGTACGGAATGAAAGATAATAATAAATTATTATCTATGTGTACGTATGATGTATGATCGCTTACGAAAGTAAAGTACGGTTTTAAACGAAAGAAAAGTATTTTATTTATAAAACTAGAACTTACTCAGCAACGCTGACTTTTATGTGTTTCCAGTTGGCAGGTAATGTTGCTGAGGATGGCACGGGGCAGCTACTTGGCGTTTTTGGGATGGCATCTATTGCTTAAATTATGACGTTTTTGCATTGTAATGCGAACAAACAAGATTTTGTAACGATTATGAATGTTGTATTATTTTGCAAAAGCAATGAATGAAATGATTTTAAATTATTCCGCTGCGTTGTTTTAGTACACCTAAATATATGTTTTATGTGCAATGATTGACCAGCTGTAAGCGTCCCGGGAACGGGGCCTTACATAGTTGGATTCTAAGGGAACTGCCTTCCTGTTCTTTTGAAGAACTTCTTTGCTCTGTAGGTCAGGAGAGCCATCTGGTTGGACAATGTCCATGTACTCAATGTCATCTGGGCTAAAGCACTCTAGATCATCAAAGCAGAATTGAAAATCTCCAGAGTGTTCACTTCCTGAGACAAAGGCATAATTATCCTGAAAAGGAGTGTGTTGAGGTTGTTAAGACCTGGGTGTCTCAAGGAAAGTGATTATGGCCTAGAGGAAGATGATGGTTGTTGGGGATAGTTCAGGTACAACTGAGGTTGTCTTGATCCTTCAGCAACATGTAGAGCATTGTTGACAACAGTATTTAAGGGTTGGTTCATCTGTTGGCTTTTCTGAGTCTTCATTTCCATACGGTATCCATCAAGGATTCCGAACAGTTCAGTCATGGTGAGAGTGTTAAGATTCTTAGTTCTCTTGATAGAAACACAACAGAAAGTCCATTCATGAGGAAGTGCACTCATGAATTTCCTTACAATGTCTCTCTTTTGAAGATCCACTCCCATAGACTGAAGAGAGGTGATCAAGTTCATGTACCTGAAGTATTATTAGCTCAAGGTCTCACCAACAATATATATGAAATTTTCAAACTTCTGCTTCAGTACATCCTTCTTAGACTCCTTGGATTCTGTGGAACCAGAGTACATCAGCTTCAAAGCATCAAAGAGTTCTTTGGCTGACTCGCATTACTGAAAGCCAACCATTATGGAGTTTGGTATGGCTATTAGCAAAACAGTCATTGCTTTACAGTCAATGTTTATTTTCTTGAAGTCTTCATCAGAGTAGTCTTCAATGGCCTTCTCTATCATGGCACCGTTACCTGCTAGGGCTGCTACCTTAGGAACGTAAGGACCATGAGTGACAGATTTCCACATGCGGCTATCTTGGTACCTGATGAACCCTTCAATACGTTTACACCAAGTTCCAAAATCATCAGGAGTGATGATAGGAGCCTTGGTCATGGTTCCCAATTTGGACTCAGAAAATTTCTAGTTAAGATCCATTAAAGTGAGGTGGGTGAGTGAGTGTGAAGAAACAAGGGTGATTTGGGATGGTTAGATCTCACAATCAAGAGCTTGATGCTCTGATACCAATTGCAGAATTGGTTTTGACTCTAAACACAGAACTCACTAAGTCTCACTTGATCGATGAAACACAGAATCTCAAACTAAAGTTGATAATAATATATGAAGTTAATGAACAAGAGAATTGTTTTCAAGATAGTTGTATATATTACTTCTCAACTCAGTATTACAAGACTCTTAAGCTCATGCTACATAAGTTACAATGAGAAACTACATATACTACTATCTACAGCCGGTTATACTTGGAAAACCAGCTAGAATCTACTACTAGACAAATACTACATTGCTAGAAGTAAAGTATCAAAGATAAAATAATATCCTAGATAAGGTAGTCATGACAGGTCCATGACTTACCTTTTGGCACCAATTAAGGATGGTATTCATACTAAGTTGAAAAGGTGAACAGTGGATTAAAGTATGGTCAACTACATGGGTTAGGAAAAGCACCATGCAGTGTATTAGAGTCTGTCAGACAGACCATACTTTTGTCCACTGGTTCATAGCTGATTCTTCTGAAGCTGAATGGCTTCGAAAGAATAAGTTCTTCCGAGGCCATTTATACTTCGGAAGAAACAACTTCTTCCGAATCTTCTACAGGTCTTTATGACTTTATTCTTCGGAAGACTTTATCTTGGATCTTCTAAGTGTAAATACTTCGGAAGAAGAACTGCTTGGTCTTCGGAAGACTTTGTTCTATCCTTCGGAAGTTCTTCATATACTTCGGAAGGAAAACTACTTAGTCTCAGAAGACTTAGTTTTCCTCTGGAAGCTCTTCAGACATAATGCTTCGGAAGATCTGTGACATAGCTGCGAAAGAGTAGTTTTGTCTTCGGAAGACTTCTTTAACTTGTACACATAATTGTTCTAAGTATTGTTTTGGTTGCACCAGCCTCATATGATCCAACATGTTCAGAAACCGCATACTAGACAAACATACTATTAGTTTGACCTTTTGTGTTAGGGGGTTAGACCAGAGGGCATTTGATCACTAAGGCTTTTTGTGTACTCATGTATAATAGTGTAACTAACTTGTATTCAGAAAATTGTTTGTTGGTTTGTACATTGTTATATAATATATGTATACTTCTAAACATATTTTCTCACCAACTTTTAAGTTGACATATTTTAGCATGTTTTCAGGTAATGGAAATTAAGTTCGTTGCTTTGCTCATGGTAGGTTTCAAGGATAAGATTTAGTTGAGCTAGTTAGATTTTGAATAAAATGAAGTATTATTTGATTGTTTAGTTTATTTGTTTTTAGAATTGGATGTAATCAACTATTCAGTTTTAATAAGTAATTTTCTTTAGTGCTCTTTATCTTTGTGTTATGATTCAATTTCATCATGCCTCAGTGTTTCCACTTTAGCCGGGGTGTGAGGGATTGGTATCAGAGCGTTGGTTATAGGGAATTAGGTTACTAGAAATGGAATGACCTAGATTACAACTAAGTACCTTACACATGAGTCCTCTCAGGTATCTTATATTCTTAGATAGGACTTTATGTGATATGACTTACATGATTATTCTTATACTTTGATTACAATTAATTCACACATAATTCTCAATTCATATTCTAAAGCATTGTGCCTAAATCAAAATGATTTTCAAATTTCAAATTTCAAATTGTTATGTATGATTTTCAAATCCCGTCAAAGTCTGAGTCCCATGACTAAACACATGCAATACTGGAAGAGTTAAATGCCCGTATCTTGGGATGTTTTATCTAGACAAGGTATTTATATAAATCCAAATCAACCGATGGATCCATTTATGTTACCTGGGAACCCTTGGGGTGAGTGTACTTTTATAGGTACGTATTTCTTCATTAAGGTTGTGATTGACCTAATACTTTGATAAGTCAACGTATTTGCTTTGGTTTGCAAATCAAACGTTTACACTCTAAAATTTCATTGATATTTCGAATAATCTTATCTTTTTTTTGGTTTTTCTAGAATTATTAAACTCATTATCCAATTCTCTTAAATTTTCTTAATAGTCATTCTTTCTGTCAAAACCATTCTAGTTCTGGAAAATCCATCACAATTGAATATGTTATTCCAAACTCTACACTTATCTTAGTGAACATGTTTTCCTATTGACCTTACACCGATCATTCATTTCTTCTCATTGGAATCAAAGTAGAGATATACATGGACCCGGATCTTCTTTCTGATATTAAGAGTGAGTATCGATTATAGAATGTCATATCATATTGGTCATATAGTCCAACCAGAAGTTCTGAAAGTCAGGTTGGACCATATCCGGTTGTAGCTGATCCAGCTTTAACGATACGATCTGGTAAACAAAGGCACTCCTTCTTTATTCCTACGAGGCACAAGGGAAGCCTCCAGGAGAGTTCCACACCTTAGTGCATCATGCTTCAAGGGTAATCACACCAGCTTAGATGCTAGATAATGCTTCACTCCCGATCTATCCATTTTACGGTTATTTATAACTTTGTCGATATAAAGCACCATAAACCCATGCTTAACTCAGATCTTGCTAATGTAAATCCAACATATACTATTGAACTAAATAATTCACACTATTATTCAATGTTGTACTCTAAATTTTGACGACTAACCGTTCAACATTAATCTAATCCTCATGGAGCATGGTAGCTTTCATGTAGTTATTGGAATGGATTGGTAATCTAACAACCATACTGAGATCATTTATGCCAAGAAACTAGTTCGCATTCACCTAGCTTTTGGAAATGCATGAAAAGAAACCTCTAAAGAAACCTGAAGACCATCTCCTACGTGAAAGCTTGCAGCTACCTATGGAAGCATTACCATGCTTTCTTGGCTCATATAGTTGAGAATAAGTTAGAAGGAAAGAAGCTACAAGACAATCCTACCATCCGTGAATTTCCAGAGCTACCTATGGAAGAATATAGTCGAAAACTATTGATCTATAAAGAGGATGAAGCTACCAAAAACTCAGGATTTCAGCATTGGCTGCCAACTGCCGAATTAAGTCACGTGCTGAATCTACTACCAAAATACATATGATGAATGACTGCCGATCAGCATATGCTGAACAACTGCCGATCAACATTCAGCAGATGAGCTGCTGATCGACTCATGATGATTAGCACTGAACTCCATGAGCTGCTACTGCTACTCAGAACAAGACCGTCTGTGCCGACGGCTGCTGTGTTTCACCTTTTATAGACAACATAGTACTGAAGCTACCACCTTTAATACACAGATTATCTATTTTACTATAGACTCTGAACATTGAATAGTTTATTCTTATTGTTTAGATTTTATAGTATAAAAGTCCTCACACTTGTATAGTAGAGGCAAGCTTTTCAAGCCACTTGGTTCTATCTGCCGATTGTATCATTTGTACTCAAAAGATTAATCAAGTGAATACTTTGAAAGAATTACTTCTGTATTTACCTTTCTTGAAAGTATTTATGTTTTGTTAATAAGTAGTTAACTTAGATTCCTCTTTCGTTAACTGCTGATCAAGGAAAAAGTTCTTGTTAATTTATAACCGATCCAACAAGTGGTATTAGAGCATTGGCTCTTGATTTGCTTGAAGTTATCTTTCAACAAATCAGTTGTTTCTTCCTTTGATCACACTATCAAACACCACATTGATTCATACTTCTCTACCCTCTTAAAATAACTACTGTAGCCATTTCTAGTAAACATGATTGGGATAATGGAACTCAGACCAAACTTCGCATGTTTACACCAAATGACTATGATACCTTGAAAATCCAAATGTAGGATTTCATAAGTAATCAAGACATAAGACTATGGCTCTCTATTCTGAATGGACCATATGCCCCCATGGTCCAAGCCATTGGTGAAGGTGGAGTCATGATTCCCAAAGATCCTATAAAGTACTCAAATGAAGATCTGAAGAAGATGGATGTGTATTCAAAGTCTCTATGGCTGGTCAGAATGGACAACAACATCATGCATGTTCTCAAGAAATTCAGAACTACTCAAAAGTTATTGTAAGCATTGAAGGCTAGATTTGCAGGAATAGAGGATATGAAAGAAAACAAAAGAGATGTCTTAAAACAGAAGTTCGAGAACTTTGGTTTCACAAGGGGAGAAACCATGACTGCTACATATCTTAGATGTGCTGAACTTCTAGACTCTCATAATGAAGTAGGAGTGAAGATTTAGAATAGTGATGTTCTCAGAAAGTTCTTGAGGTTTTTACCAAAGACATGGATAGTTTATACTGTGTCCATTAGAAGAATAGGAAATCTGAAAACAATGACTCTTGAGGAGTTATAAGGCATCCTTAGTGCTTACCAAATGGAGATGGATGCAGATGAAGAATCACTGGGCGGATCTTTAAATCCCTCAAAGTCATCAGCTCTCATGGCCCGTATTCATGAGTCAGTTCACTATCACTCCCACTCCCAAGTCTATCAAACTCCTATGGTGACTCATCAAGTACCAATGATCACCTGAATCTCCAACTTTTGAATCTCAATCATCACCATCATTCAACAGATGAAATAAGACAGCCTCACCATCCTTTTCACAATTATATCCCTATAACTCTGCCTTTGTTAGTGATCAAGACAACTTCTTTCAAATCTCTGAAGAAAATACGGAGCGCATTCATCCAGATGACCTTGAGGAAATGGATATCAACAACCAGATAGCCATGATATCCTTAAGGGTTAAGCAGTTTCAACAGAGAATTGGAAGAAAATTCTTAAGGCAGAGATGATCAGATATGGGCTTGATAAAAGCAAGGTAAAATGTTCTAACTACAACCAGCTGGGACATTTTGCCAAAGAATGCAAAGCACCAAAGTCAAACCCATCTCCTCCCAATTCATCAAACCCTCAACAACACTCAACTCATCAAGGTCTTTCCACTTCATTCAGCCAAAGAAAGACAACAGCTGTAGCCTCAAGAGAAGAGATGATTGACTGGAGTTTCCAAGTGGAAGATGTTACACCCATCAACAATGTATTGATGGCTGGAAGCTCAACCTCCTCACCTCAGGTAACTTCTGAACTCTACTGTACTCCCAAATGCATAGTTAAGGTTAATTTATATAGAAATCACAACTTGGATCTCATGAAGGATGTTAAATCAACCAATATTTTTAAAACTAATTCTAAAAAAGTGATCAAGCTCAAAAAGAAAAGATAATGGAGCTAGAAAAGATTGTTTAACAATTAAAACATGATCAAACCACCCTAGAGACACAAATTGATGATCTCTTGAGTAGATTGAAATCAACATAATGTGATTTAGCCATAGCTAAAACATATGCTGATAAATATAATGTTCAAACTGAAAAGTTTGAAAAATTACTTGCTTTTACTAAAAACTCCCAAAGGTTGTATCAAACCAAGACAGGTGTAGGGTATAATTCTATGGAACCACCATCAACATACACTTCCACATATACCCCTAAGTGCAACCTTGAGGTAAAAAAGCAAGTGTCTACCAAACCCATCTGTACAAGGACATCTGCTGAAGAGATTGAGACAACAGGGAATGAGGAGAAGGATGGAACAACTGACTAAGTAGATGAAGAGGAGGAGAAAAGAGAAAATAAGGAGGAGGAGAAAAGAGAGAAGGAGGAGGAGGATGAAAGGAAGAGAGAAGACCTCAAGGAAAAAATTAGTAAGGATGTGATTTGAAAGATGAAATTTGTAAAAGAAAAGCCATCTTTCAAAGCCAACCAGCTATCTGCCGAGTCAAATCCCTCCACTAAGACAAAGCTTCATTCAAAGCACGACTATAACAAAAAGAACCACAATAGAAGCTGCTGTACTGGAACCTTAAACTCTTCAGAAATGAGACCCCAACCATATATTTAAAAGTCCATTTTTGAAGCAGTTAAAAACCACAGTAAGTGCTTCCCAAAAAAGAAGATAGAGCTGACCATCCATGTTGATTATAAGATAAACAAGATGATGGGTGGACCTGAGGGAGGCAAGAATAAGAAGATGAAGAAGGAGCTACAAGAGATCAGGCAGATGATGAAGTCAGCAAAGAAGCAGCTGAAGATCACATGCCTAATGTATGGGGAAGACAGTCACTTTGCAAAAGACTGTCAACAATCCCCTAACATATTCCATCAAACTTCCCAACAAGCCTAAGCCATCAAGGAATTATGCAGCAGCCAAAAAACCATCAAAAGGAAAAGAAGATGGTCAAAGAACTGTTTGGCAGTCAAAACACTCAAGTGCCAATTACAAGATAAATTCAGCACCTCTGAAAGATCTGCCGAATAAGTCAGCAGCTACAAACCAAAAAAAGAAGAAGACTTTGTAGAAACCTTCACCATCTTCAAAAGCTTCAAAGGGTCATAACAAGAAGGATGATGTCAAATCATCAGACAAAGCCAAAAGAAAAGCCTATAAATCAAAGACATCTACTGAATCCTTAGATGACCCAAAACCAACACTCAACCCCTCAGCACTTACCATTGATATAAAATTGCTGAAAACCAGAAAACCCAAGACTAAACAGGCTTGGGTCCCTATTCATCACTAACCAAATTTTCTATGTGTAGGAACATCCGCACACTAAAACTAACT
The DNA here is from genome assembly GCA_025506505.1 of Flaveria sonorensis. Taxonomy (NCBI): domain Eukaryota; kingdom Viridiplantae; phylum Streptophyta; class Magnoliopsida; order Asterales; family Asteraceae; genus Flaveria; species Flaveria sonorensis. The sequence continues at coordinate 68,813,133 of CM046433.1, read as the reverse complement.
TATGGATTGTGGATAGTGGATGCTCCCGGCACATGACAAGTGATAGATCATGCCTGCTGAATCTTGAACCATATGATAGTGGATCTGTTTCCTTTGGAAGTGATACAGAAGGAGGATACATTACTGGTAGGGGGATAGTCAGCAATGGCAAGGTAAGCTTTGACAATATGAACCATATGAAAGAGTTAAACTATAATCTACTGAGTGTGTCTTAGTTGTGTGATAAAAACCATAACAATCTTTTCACGTAGCATGAATGTATTGTCTTATCTCCTAGGTTTGAAATTCCAAATGACAAAATACTTTTAAGAGCTCCCAGGAAAGACAAAATGTACATGCTCAACATGCAGAATGCATCACCTTTAGGAAATGTATCATGTTTCATTTCCAAAGATTCTTTAAATGAGTCCTCCCTTTGGCATAGAAGATTGGCACATGTAAATCTCAAAAACATGAACAAACTGGTTCGAAATGAGTTTGTCAAGGACTACCGAACAAAGAGTTTGCATGTGCTGACCACTGTGTTGCTTGTCAAAAAGAAAAGCAATATAGAGCTTCTTATAAGTCCAAAGAATTGAATTCAGTCACAAATCCTTTACATCTGCTTCACATGGACTTGTTTAGGCCAATATGTGTAAAGAGTTTGGGAAGAAAATCATATTGCTTGGTAATAATAGATGATTTTACAAGATTCACTTGGGTTTTCTTTTTAGAATCTAAAGATGAAACTATTAAGATTTTAAAATAATTTATTGTAAAAATTGAGAACCAAATTGATCAAAAGGTTAAAATAATTAGATGTGATCAGGGTAGTGAATTCAAAAACCGCACCCTTGATTCTTTTTATGAATCCAAAGGTATTGCAAGGCAATATAGTGCTCCTAGAACTCCTTAGCAAAACGGAGTTGCTAAGCAAAGATATAGTTCACTTATTGAGGCTTCAGGGACCATTCTGTCTGACTCCAAACTCTTATAATATTCTGGGCTAAAGCAGTTAGCAGTGCGTGTTATGTTCAGAATATGTTGATAGTCAAGACACATGACAAAACCTCTTATGAATTATGGCATAAGAGAAGACTATTCATAGGGTCCCTTAGACCTTTTGGATGCCTATGCACCCTTCTTAGTATCAAAGATTATTTATCTAAGTTTGTTGAGAAATTAGTAGATGGGTTCTTTATTGGATACTCATCACAAGCTAAGGCTTATAGAGTAGACAATAAAGTTGATCACACTATTGAGGAATCTGAAAATGTCATATTTAATGAAAATTCTTCAAATAGTGTTAGAAATACCCCAAGTTGGATGTTTGATCTAGATGGATTCACAAATGCATTTAACCATTTGATTGAGAATGTTTTAGTAGACTCTCTTAACAAGTCCATAGACATACAAGTCCCAAGTGCTGAAGATCACAGGGTAGATCTACCATAAGGGATAAGTCACAATAGGTCATCTACTGATACAGTCCAGCCACATTCAGAAGAAGTAGATGCTAGTACCACAAATAATGTGGTTAACCATCACTTGCTCATTATGACTCATCAGATAAAGAGTCTTATGATCATTGTGGTACTAGACAATCTCTTGAAAATGAACCAATTATGACAAATGCCGAAGATAGACTCAATTCGGAAGTTGAACCAATCAATCCATTGGCCAAACTTCCTGAAACAAATTTCTCTAATTTGGATCTATATCAACAACTCCAAGTAATCCCAAGACTAAGAATTCATAAAGAGCATCCACTTGAGAATGTCATTGGCAATGTAGATGCTAGTGTCAAGACAAGAAGCAGGGTGAATGAAGCAAACATCTGTTTGTTTTCATGCTTTCTTTCTCAACTGGAACCAGAAAAAGTCAACGAGGCCTTAAGAGATAATAGCTGGGTAGAAGCCATGCAAGAGGAGCTTCTTCAATTTGCTAGGCAAAAGGTTTGGAACCTATGTGCACTTCCAAAGGGGAAGACTGTAATAGGGACCAAATAGGTTTTAAGAAATAAGAAGGATGTGAGGGGCATTGTTATCAAAAACAAAGCCAAACTTATGGTCCAAGGGTATGCATAAGAAGATGGGATTGATTATGATGAAGTCTTTGCTCTTGTTGCCAGGCTTGAAGCAATCAGAATTTTCCTAGCCTTTGCTGCCTCGAAAGACTTCAAGGTGTTTCAGATGGATATGAAGAGTGCATTCCTCTATGGTGAGATTGATGAAGAAGTTTATGCCTACAAACCTTCAGGCTTTGAAGATCCCAAGTATCCAGATCGTGTATGCAAACTTTATAAAGCCCTTTATGGTCTTTATTAAGCCCCAAGGAAATGCTATGAGACACTCTCTACCTTTCTCCTGAAGAATGGATGCACCAGAGGATCCATAGATAAAACTCTCTTCTTCAAGAAGGTTGATTTGGATATCATTTTTGTACAAGTTTATGTGGATGGTATCATCTTTAGGTCTACAAATGAGAGCTTGTGCAAAGCGTTTGAAAGTCTTATGAAGTTATGTAAGGCCCCATTCCCGGGACGCTTACAGTTGGTCAATCATCGCATAAAACATTTAAAACACATCATTTTGCAGCGGAAAAATAACTTTTCATTAATAATTAAAAACATGTCAAATTGTCATATCATTTCATTTACATCCCAAAAATCCTATTAATACAATAACATTCTTAAATTATAGATGCCAGACTCGAATCACCATCTTCTTCAGTTCACTCCATCTCATCCTCCCGATCGCCCTGCTACCCTCGACCTGGCCAATGTTGTCCCACCAGCATAAGGCCGAATCTACAAATGAGAGGGTAACAAACTACACCTTCTGTTCCTCCCTACACTCACTGATATTCAACACAACCTCCATCTCACCCATCGGTGAGCAACAGCAGCACTCCTATTCCTACCAAATGTCGGGGGCTTGCATCTCTGGAATGCCTATAGTTGCACCCCTTTGTAGTTTCCTGCACTGCTTCCTCTTCTTCATCATCACTGGAGACAACCATCTCAGTCTCAGGTTGCTCCCTTTCCCTTGTTCCTCCTTCTTCGCCCTCTCACCTAGCGGTATTCTCCTTCTCCTGTTTCTCCTTCTTCTCATCCTCCCTTACATCCTTAATAACCTCGGTCACCACAGATGGCAGAATCGTATGCATGACCTCATGGACCTCCTCAACCACCACCTCCTTCACCGAGGCCCTCAAATTAGCACTCTCATCCCCATCGTCATGGTGATGAAGCTTGGGCTCTTCAGGAGCCGTTTCGGTAGTCTTAGCCCTGTTCCTTATGGCACGCGGTCCAACACCACGCCCACCACGACCTCCACCTCGAGAAGCCTCCAAAGATCTACCGCCAATCATCTCTAAGCACTATAAAATTCAAACCCCAACACGGTCATTCAAGGTAATAGCATAGATTATATCAAGTATAGTAAGTCCTTAATTACAGTGGCCGGTTGTGATTAGCCACTTACTTCACTCTTCATTCTCCAAGCATCTCCTATCCTGACTACATCAGTATCCAAATCTACAAAGAGCACATAATTCATATAGCACACACACATAATTCCTTTTTCCATCATCTTACATAAAACGTTTACATAAAACATTTACCTGCATGCATGTAACTACTAGGACTGGCATCCCTCTCCATTTCTTGTCCTATTCTCAGTTTAAGTTTAGGTTTTGAAAATAATTTACCCAATTCTCTTAAACTTTGGCTCTGATACCAACTTATAAGGCCCCGTTCCTAGGATGCTTACAGTTGGTCAATCATCGCATAAAACATTTAAAACACAACATTTTGTAGCGGAAATATAACTTTTTGCAGGACCGGGTAAGGGTACTTAACACTTAGTTTCACACTGAGGAGAGATCTTAGATCACTTAACAATTCAAATAGGGAACTGGTAACTAGAGACAGATGATACTAAGAACACAAGTAAATTAAAGAGATAGAACTAAGAACAACACAAGAACATAAGATTGGTTTTCAAGGATGTTGTATATTGATCTCAAGTTCTTTTACAAGTGTTACAAAGCATTGAGAAATTACTAGGACCTGAGGCACTTTTATACTACAACCTACAACCATCACTTACATGTAAAGACAGTTGGGATTTTACTAATCTAGACAACAAGATCAATCTACAGTCAAAAGGCAGATTGCCTTTTGACTAGTGACTATGACATGCCATAGCTCACTGACTTTTCCTAATACAAAAAGTCTACAGAAACAAGTAAGGTAAGTTACAGACAAAGACCATTCCTACTTTTTGATAAAGCATGGAAGTTTCACCAACTTGTGTAAATTAGGTGAACCACCAGAGCAGGCAGCGAAGAGTGTGTCAGCTTTATCAAAAGTTGATTCAGAGAAAGCATATTTTCTCTGTCCTCTGAAGAAATCAGTCTTCACAGCTTCGGAAGACTTTGTCTCTGAAGCTTCAGAAGATTTCATCTTTGGCTTCGAAAGACGCTGGTCTTTGGCTTCGGAAGATTTCACACTTAGAATATTTTTCTGTTTGAGTGTGAAACTTCCGAAGTAACTCCTTCTGAACTGTTAGCTTCGGAAGATCTTACACTTAGACACATTTGAGAGTGTAAGACTTCCAAAGCTAGTTCATCTTTGTTCCTTAGTGCATGCATGGAAGACTTGGTTGTTCTGGCTTGTTGGTTGCATCAGACTCATAATCTTCAGATGATATTACAAACTCCCTCTAGGCTGATGCTACCAAAACAGAGAAGTTCTTCAGATTTTGATAGTCCACATTAGGATCCTCAGCATACCTTTCTTCATCATTTGGTCTGGATCCTTCAGACTAACATAGAACCTTCTCATGTCAAAGAGATCATGCAGAGGAAGATTGAGCATGTCTTCTGAGGAATAGACATGCATGCCTTCCTGATCTCTTATGACATACCATCTGTCTTGATCTTTATCATAAGACCATGACATAATTTATCTTCCAACAGTAAGAGGCTCTACTATGATTGGAGTTTGTTGAGAGACCTCTTCATGCACTCCCTCAGGATGCTCCGACTCATCCTGAGGTTGGGAGGTGGATGCCTTTCTTCATTTTCTCTTTGAGGTTGATCTTCTAGCCATCCTTTTTCTTCTCCCTAATGATTTTAACTGAGGGGACTGGTCTTGAGTACCAGGTTGTTTAGTTGATTCCCCCTCAGTTGGGATCTCCTCTCTCACAGGTTCAGAAGGAGAGAGAGAAGGACCCTATTGTGGATCAGAAGATGAAGTTGGCTGAGATACAGCTCCAGCTTTAGGTTGTGTTGTCTCAGTAGGTTCAACCTTCACCTCAACTTCAGGTTGAGCTGGACTTGGTGGAGAATGCAAGTCCATCAGCTCTCCCTTCTTTATATTCTGCTTGATTAGCCTGATATGCTCATCCATTGTGGATAGAGACATAGGGCCAAGCCTCCTTCCAGAGAATCCATACAGCTTCAAGAAGCTCATCATCCTTTGTCTGTCAGCAGACTTCTTTTGGCTTTTGTGGATGATGGCCCTTGACTTTGCAGTTTCTTCCCTTAATCTTTTCTTTTCAGCTTGTTTTTCTCTTTTAGCTTTTTCTTCCATCTGCTTATTGTATTCAAACAATATGTATTCAGATGGTAAGGGAAGAAGTGCATCTGCCTGATAGAGACCTGTGGCACTCAGGTAGCTGATCATCTTTAGTCTTTCTTCTTCAGTTGCTACCTGAGGTTGTTCAGTGGCCACAGTCTTTGCCTCAGGAAATTCTTGAACTGGGGAGAGGACAGAAATGTTCTTGTAGAGTCTTTTCAGTCTTATTTCTTCCTTGTGCTTGAGGAGCAATACTGCATCCTCTACTTCCTTCCTCTCTTTTGACAACTCTGTGTCAGGCAGGTCATTCAATTCATCTAAGGGGAGAGAGATGAGTTCATCAAGATTATAGTTTCTGGTTCCCAGGTAGTTTAGCCTGGCTACCCTTAACTCATCTTCCTAAGTGTTTAGCCTGGGGGCAGCCCTGATTGCAGCTTCCATAAACCTTGGGGAACCACTTGAACTCTCTTCCCTCAGCGTCCTCTTCCTCTCTCTCTTCTCCTCCTTAATCTCCTCAGGAGTCATTTTCCTTTTGCCTTTGTCATCCATAGGCTTTGGTGACTCAGGCTGGAGAGAGCTTTGACCTTCATGCTTGGTTCAGCTATCAAGCTCTGGCCAGAGAGAGGTTGTGAAACACCATCACCAGCTAGTGTTTCACTGAGGGTAATGGGTGCAGAGGGAGATCCTGTCTCAAGGTTCACAGGTTCAACCTCTGGGCCTTCAATCAAGGTTTTCCCTTCAAAGCTAATCTCTGGGTCTACCTCAACATCCATTTGACCAAAGATCTCACCTGCTAGCCTCTGTCTATATAATTTTGATCTCAATTTAAACTCCTCTAGCACCCTGTCTTGGATTCTTTCTGCCAATCTTGCTGCTTGTCTGTTATTGCTTAGGTTGACAAGTAACAGATCTACCAAGTTGATGCTCTCATAGAAACTCAGGTGTGAAATGTTAAGAACTTCTAGTTGCCCCTGAGCTCTAGAGATCACAAGAGCTCTCCTATTGCTATCATACTCCCAACCCCAGATTGGGTTCTCAGAAGGGGTAGACATTGCTCTTGGTATTCCCTCCTCAAACAGTTGTTGGATGAGCAAGTTTAGATCACTGTCCAAAGGAGGTTGCTGAGTATGAACAACTGCAAGAGAGGATGGTGATTCCTCTATATCCATACTCTGGGAAGAACTCCCAGGTTCTGTGATTGTCAGAATTTCCTCCCCCTTTTTGGTAGCATCACCCTCTTGCATAGGTGAGCTGGGAGATTGATCCATGACATCCACAGGTTCTTGTGGACCTGGATGAGCTGTCCTCATGGGTCTCTCAGCCAACTTGCCCTTGAGATTGGTGATCTCAAGTTGCTGGTCATTGATCCTCTTCTGTAACATAGTCACTTAATATTCTAGATGAGCTATCTTTGAAACAAAATAGGTGCAAAGATATGACAGTTTGTGCACCTTTTGTTATAGACTCCCTTTATCTTCAGATGAAGAATCATTGGGGGATGAGAGAATTGGACCTAAGTCTTCTTCCTCACCACCAGCATAGGTTTCTTGGCTGCTGGATTTCCCCTGCCTAATAATGTTATCGCTTGCAAAAGTGATAGCCTCTTCCATATGGATATCCTGAATAAGTTCAGGACTATCCACCTCAGTAGGGGGTTGCTGATATGGGCTAGAGATAGGGGAAGCAGGAGTACTCATCTCTTCTTGAGTGTGGGAAGAAAGGAGAGACTCATGGTACTCACTGAAGCCCAAATCTTCATCAGAATAGAAGTCATGGCTGGGAATGGGGCGGTTTAGATCAAGAGGTTAGGGATGGTAGCTTTCCCCAAAAGGTTGATCACTAAAGTGTTGAAACTTAGAGTGATGGCTTAAGGCTGTTTGTGGGGTTGTGAGCTAATCAGGCTAAGCATGAGGAACCTCAGCATTGATTGGTTGAAAGATGGGAGTGGTCTGCTCCTCAGGGGAAGTGGGAGCTCGAGATTCCACTTCCTCCTATATGGGTTCTGATATGGGGGCCTGCACATGCTCAGTAGCAAGTGCAGGGGTTCATTAGGATTTTCTTTTATAGGTGATGTTGATGGTAGGCTATGTTTGAGGTGGTTGAGAGGTGGAGTGTGTTGGTTCAACACTAGCTGGTGCTGCTAGGTTTTCACCTTGAGCAATAAGCTCAAACATTTTTAGGACAAGGGCTGTTTCTACCCTAGAGAAGCCAACAGTTGGCTTCTTTAAGATTTTGAAGATGCCGGGCCTCATTTGTCCTATTTTAAGAACATTACCTGTTCCCCTCAACTGTGGTCCCAACTCACAGTTGAGAATGTGTTGAATGTACCTAGGGAACATGTAGTACTCTAAGGAGTCCAAGTTTGCAAGTAAATTAGTATATACAAACTGAGAGTACCTGAACTTGACCCCTTGTACCATCCCATGGACTATAAAGGATAGGTCTTATGGAACTTGATCCCATCCTCCATGCTTGTTAGAAAGGCTGTGAATGACGACATGGAGGAGGTATTTCCATTGAGATGAGACCTTCCCCTTCCTGAAGGTTTTGACTGAGAAGTCACCTTCATAGCCCATCTACTGAAAGGAGTGGTTGACAGTAGATTTGGGAAAGGACAGCTCACCTGCTTCATCAACCAGCTGCAAATGGGTGTTTATGATGGCCGGAGTGATGAAAACTGTCCTCCCCTGCACTGTAGCAGACAATGCCTTCTCCCCGTCCATGGTGACCTCTTGACAGGTCCTCCAGAACTCAAGCAACTGATCCTCATAGAGAGGAGGATCAATTGTAAGGGAGGTGAAGTAGTGCAATGAAGAAAGGTACCTACACACATCTGAGAAGCTTGGATCCTTCTCAGAGTGTAACAGGGCAACCTGATTGTGTTGCCTGTGTAGGTGCATGGAAAAATCAGGGTCGTTGCGACGATCAATGTTGGCCATTTGAGGAAGCTTTTGCAGTGAAGAAAGGAAGAAGAAGATGAAATTTGGGGGTAAATTTAGGGTAAGGATCAGTGAGAGTAGGGAGACGAAATAGAACCTTTTGGAAGATATATGTCGTGGATTTGAGACAAAGTTATGACAAAAAGATAAACTTTGAAATCCGCAAGTGGGTCCTACTTCTAAAAAAGTGCGCCCAAAAGTTAGTTTTCTTGGAAGTTGTAAAACTTCCGAAGGCAATTTTGGCTTCGGAAGCTTTGTAGCAAAGCTTCCGAAGGCAAGTTTTGCTTCGGAAGATATTCCAAAGAATTTTGTAAATTTGGCTTCGGAAGAAGTGAACAAGTCTCCGAGACTTAGTTGCTTTAGGAAGATATTTGTTCTTTGAATACATTTAAGTGCTTATATACAAATTTAAGCTTCGAAAGATACTCCAAGAATTTCTTCCGAAGGTAAATCTTAGATAAGCTGTTAAATGATTTAAAGACATAAATTTCTTCGAAGGCAATTTGAGTTCTTCCGAAGGTAAATCTTCACAAATATGAGGAATATCAGTTAAAAGTTAGTTTTCTTCCAAAGAGAACTGGGCTTATGAGTTGATCTAATAGACAACTTAGGACACATAGTTTTAGGAAATAAAGTTGATTAAGTTATTAAGGAAAATCTATTCAAAGTTAATCATCTCAATAGCTGATACAAGATATTTACATCTCTATTCATCAAATGCCTTTATGAACAGATCAACATATTGTTAATTTGTGTTAACTTTGATTAGTTTGATCAATCTCTTTTCAAAATTATCCCTAATCAGATGATACCTGATGTTGATGTGTTTGGTCCTTAAATGCTCCACAGGATTTTTTGTAATGGAGATGGCACTGTTGTTGTCTATGTGGATGGGAGTCTCCTTGAAGTTGAACCCATAGTCTAACATCTGATTCTGAATCCAGAGCACTTGAGCACAGCAGCTTGCAGCAACAATGTATTTAGCTTCAGCAGTTGATGCAGACACACAGGATTGCTTCTTGCATTGCCAAGAGACTATCCTTCCACCAAGGAATTAACATCCCCCAGATATGGACTTTGCAATCATGTTGCAACCACCATAATCACTATCTGTATAAGCATATAGATTAAAGTCTGAATTCTTTGGATACCAAAGGCCTAGATTTGGAACACCTTTGAGGTATTTGAGAATCCTTTTGATAGTGATTAGGTGTGACATCTTGGGGTTTGTTTGATATCTTGAACATATACATATGCCAAGCATAATATCAGGCCTGCTAGCAGTAAGGTACATAAGTGACCCAATCATAGCCCTGTAGAGATGTTCATCAACACACTCCCCCTCAAGATAAGGACCAAGGGAGTGGTTTCTGGCTATGGGTGTCTTTGCAACCTTACAATCAGTCATCTTGAATCTTGTAAGTATGTCCTGTACATACTTTGACTGACTAATGAAGATGCCATCTTCAACCTGCTTCGCTTGAATTCCTAGAAAGAAACTGAGTTCCCCCATGGCACTCATTTCAAATCTATTCTTTATCAGCATCTCAAAGTCTTTATAGAGCTTTGGATTAGTTGAACCAAAGATGATGTCATCTATATATATTTGAACTAGCTGTGTGTCATTCCCTATTTCTTTAATGAAGAGAGTCCCATCAATAGTACCTCTTTTGTATCCATGATGACAGAGGTATGTCGATAGTGTCTCATACCACTTTCTTGGAGCTTAATGCAGTCCATATAGAGCTTTATCAAGCTTGCAGACATAATCAGGATGATCTGGGTCTGCAAAGCCAAGTGGTTGTTTAATACAAACTTCTTCATCAATCACCCTATAGAGAAAAGCACATTTCACATCAAGTTGGTAGACCTTGAAATCTTTGGATGTAGCATAAGCCAGGAATATTATTACAGCTTCAAGTCTTGCAACTGGAGAAAAAACATCAGTGTAATCAATCCCTTCTTCTTGAGTGTATCCTTGGAAAACCAATCTAGCCTTGTTCTTGATAATAATCCCTCTATCATCCTTCTTGTTCCTGAATCCCCATTTGGTACCTATGACAGTCTTCCCTTGAGGAAGAGGCATAAGTTCCACACCTTCTGTCTTCTGATTTGAAGCAGCTCATCTTGCATAGCTCCAATCCAGCTTCCATCCTTCAAAGCCTCATCAACTTTCCTCAGCTCTATCTGGGATAAGAAACAAGAATGTAGACAAACATGGCTGTCATGAATTTGCCCTCTTGTTCTTACCCCTGAGTCAACATTTCCAATGATGTTTGTGGTGGGATGTGACTTGTGGATCCGAAGTTGAAGGATCACAGCAAGTTGGTTGGACAGATCTAAATTAGAGAAATTCTGTTCTGGCAATGAGGTGTCTCCCACCACATCAGCACACTTATCAAGAGAAACTTGATCCAATGAGTATGTGACATCATTCATGTTGTCTTCAATGGAGTGGTTATCAACATTAAGAAATTCTTGATCACTGTCACCACCTCCAGTTCCTCCTGCATTAGAAGTTCCTTCTACTGAATTCTGAGCCTCTGAGCTGGAATTTGAAGGCAGTTCAGTTGAATCAGCAGTATTTGTCATGCTTGTGCTGATAGGAGCCTCAATTACAAGGTTAGTCACCACTGGAGCTGAAGTAGTCTTCTTGGTTGGTCTTCTCAGTTCAAATATTGGATCAGGATCTTCTGTTGATCTGTTATCTGTAGATCCTGAAATATTCTCACAAGACTTGTTAAAACAGTTGGTAACTAAATCAAGATCAAACAGCCAATCCGGACCAGAACTTTTCGCACAGGGTGTGTGTTCATTGAAAGTCACATTGGCTGACTCCTCAATGATTCTAGTTCTAAGATTGTATACTCTATAAGCCTTAGCTTGAGAAGAGTATCCAACAAAGTGTCCATTATATGATTTCTCAACAAACTTGGCTATTTGATCTTTGGTATTCAAGATGGTGCAAGGACATCCAAATGTTCTGAGAAAACCAATGAATGGTCTCCTTTTGTGCCATAGTTCATAAGGAGTCTTACTATGTGTCTTAACCCCTAAAACTCTATTTTGTACATAGCAGGCTGTGTTGACAGCCTCTGCCCAGAAGGTGATAGACAGTTTAGAGTTAGACAACATGGTTCTAGCAGCTTCAATAAGTGTCCTGTTTCTCCTCTCAGCAACACCATTTTGCTGAGGAATCCTGGGTATTGTCTTGAAATACCATTTTCATCACAAAATGTATCAAGGATTTGGTTTTTAAATTCAGTTCCTTGATCACATCTTATGGTCTTGACCTTGTGATCAGATTGATTCTCAATTTTCAGAATGAAGTTCTTTAAGATTTCAGGGGTTTCATCCTTAGTTCTAAGGAAAAATACCCAAGTGAATCTTGTGAAATCATCTATGATTACTAAATAGTAAGAGGTCCTTCCTAGACTCATTACACTGGTGGGGACAAACAGATCTATATGTAACAAGTATAGGGGAGTAGTGATAGAGTTCATTTCCTTTGGCTTGTGAGACACTTTGTGTTGCTTCCCTTTCAGGCATGCAACACAGTGGTCATCACTTGTAAACTCTTTCTTTGGCATTCCAGTTACCAAATCATTCTTAATCAATTTATTCATGTTTTTTAAGTTTACATGGCACATTCTTTTATGCCAAAGGAAAGACTCATCACTATTTGCTTTAGACAGAAAGAAAGAAACTTCTCCAGAGGAAGATGTTTCCTGCAGATCCATCTTGTACATGTTCCCTCTCCTGGGAGCTCTAAGCAGAATATGCTCTTGAGGAATATCAACCTTGGGCTTGAGAACAATGCACTCATGCTCAATAAAGAGAATGTGATGTTTTTGGTCATAAAATTAGGACACACTCAGAAGATTGTATCCAAGCTCCTTGACAAAGTTTACCTTCTCAATGTTGAGCTTACCATTTGTAACCTTGCCCCTACCAGTAATGTAACCTCCTGCATCTCCTCCAAAAGCAACTGGTCCTCCATTAAATCTTTTAAAGTTTTGAAGTAAGGACTCATTGCCTCTCATGTGCCTGGAGCAGCCACTATCAATGATCCACACATTTCTGTTTGCCTTTGGCTGTCCCTGCACAAAAGGAGATGATTTAGTTTCCTTTGGAAACCCAAGCCTCATTGGTCTTGGGCTTGTTAAAATGTGTTGAAGGGAGGCTCTGAGGATCATTTGCTGTTGGTGATGAAGAATATTCAAACACACGGTCTTCCTTCATCTTCCATACCACCTTTGGAAAATTTGGCTTGACCTTCAAAGCTTCGGAAGCTTTTCCAGCTTCGGAAGATTTGGAGATTGGACCTTCGAAAGATATTTCTTTCACTGCAGCAAGCTTCAGTACTTCAGAAGCATTCCTTTCTTCCGAGACCAAATTTTCTTCCGAAAGCAATTTTTCACTTGCCTTCTTCTTCATTTTGGAGCTTCCGAAGGAAACAGATTTTCCTTCCAAAGCTTTCTTTTCCTTCTTCTTCATTTAACCCTTTGTTTTGAAATAATTCCCTTTTTCTCCCTTACCTTCTTTTCTTTTCTTCTTTTTGAATTTTCCAGGTGTTACAAGTCAAACTTTGAGATGAGTTCAATGGTAGTGCTCACTTTCTTTCTAGGACTGCAAGTAAAACAAACCTCTGATGGCATCTTCATAAATCAATCTAAGTATGTTCAGGATATATTAGTAAGATTTCAAGCTACTGTTGCTAAGGCTGCAAAAACCCCAATATCAAAGACATGTTCTTTAACTCTTGATCTTAAAGGGGAAGCAGTTGATGAGTAGTAGTACAGAGCCATCATTGGATCTCTCATATACCATACAAATGAACAATATGAAGATTTATTCACAAAGGCTTTTGATGAAACTACATTTAAATATCGTGTATATGCTATTAGGATGATGACTTTAAATAATTAAATGATTTAATTAATGACAGCCAATAATTTTGTAAAGAAATGCTTCTTTTGATAAAATGGGTAAAACTGTGTATCTGCTCAAATTTGCAAATCAGCAGATAAATAGGTATCTGCCGAATATTATTAGATAACTGGGCAAAACGGGGCATTTTCCGAATGGGGCAGTTCGGTAGATAGGATGATTTCGGGAATCCTGGAGTACATGTTCCACTCAGAGGGAACATGGAACAAAGGTCCTTACCGTGACGTTGCAAGGAATGAAGGTCACCATTTTATGCACCAAAATTCGTCAACATCCTAAGTTAATGACGCAAATGGTGAAGTTTCTATCTCCAAAGAAGTAGTCAGTGCCACTTTCAAGGAGATGGGATATAAATGACCCCTCTTGACATCCACCTTCTCTAAATCACTGGTATATCATAATATGAGAAACAACCTTCATATCTTCCTACATTGTCTTTCAAACAAGTCGGGAGGGTGGGATCAAGTACCGTTGGATTAGCAGGAGCTATCCACAGTCTGATCAAACAGCAGAGTTATGATTTTTCAACCTTTATTTTTCAAAATCTATGTAAAAATGTAACTGCTGTTGTAAAATTTAAGTTCTTAATGTACCCTAGATTCATACAACTGATTTTACCAGAAGAATTAGGGATTAACTTAAACTTAGTAGAGTTTTGCATGCTTTAGGAACTTTAAACTAACAAATATTTTCAAAGTTCAAATCAACTCCAAAATATTTTTCTAGGAAGGTAACTCCCCTATTTTCACACATGCTTGAGTCACTGAGCCTCAAGGTGACAACATGGCCACACCCACCACTACTGATCCAACACCCTCTACATCAAAGCCTAAAGCACACAAACAAAAGCGAACCCCTGCATATTCTACTTAGAGGATGCAATCCCCCAAATCACCTCCCCAGAAAAGGATAAGACTAGAAACAAAGGCCACAGTCAAGTCAAAGGTGTCATCCACACCCAAACAATGCTCAAAGAAGAAGGTTTCTCTTCCTTCTTCTGAGCAAGCCCAAACCACAGCTGACGTACTGAAGTCTTGACCTCTGATAAAGGTAAGAGACCTATGACTGCTGAATAGGAGATTAAATTTGAGTCACAGAAATCAAAGGCTAGATTTGTAATGACCAAAAAGGTGGAGTTGTTCCCATAAAGTGTAGAAAGAGATGTTGTAGAACTAGCAGGCAGATATCAAGAATCCGCTGTTAAGAAGAACATCATTGCACTGACCAAAAGTGCAAAGGAATCTAGAGCTGCAAGAACTACAACAAAAGAGTTCAATCGTGGGGTGAACCCAGCATAACAACATCAAAAGCTCTACCTAAAACAAAGGGCAAAGTTATCAAGAAGGTGCCATCTAATTCATCCAGGCTATCTGCCAAAAGCACCCAAAAGACAACTATTCAGCAGGCTTTAACAATTGCAACTCCTGAATCCAAACCCAAGAGCTCCTCTAAGAAGAGAGAAAAGAAGGATCAAGAAAAATATCTCCTAGAAGCTCAACTTGAGTTGAAAGGATTCAATTTTGATAAGGTCAAGGAGTGGATCAATGTTAAGATCAGATCCAAAATAATAGCTGCAACTCATGCTAAAATGGAGAAATCAGCTGAGTTAGCTAGAAGAAAAGGGCTGAATAAGAGAAGAAAAATGTTGAAAAAGGTCAGCAGGAGTTCAGGGATAAGCAACAAATGAAACAATTCCTCAAGTATTATGGTTTCTCTTGTAAACAAGTAGGACCAATGAGTATGTCAACTCTTGATCTGAATATTAGAGGAATCAAACAAAAGGTTGCAACTGTAGAACTCCCAAAGTTTGAACAAGCTAGGGAGCAATGGGAAAGGCAACATGCCAAATCTAAGAAAGACACTCAAAAGTCTTTCCATCGGCCGACTGAGCCTCCAGCATCCCCTGAATCAACAACCTCTGATGATAGTCAGCCCATCTCTAGAATCCTTGTAAAGAAAAAGATAGGACAAAAGAAAGTTATAAAGGCAAGGATTGTTGATCCAGAATTAGAGGAGAAGATTCTCAAAGGAACAAAGGTATTGTCTGCTGGGCATCTTGCTCAAATGAAGAAATTTGTTGTCAAGATGGCTCATGGAGAGATCAGGTACTATGATCATGAAAATGAAGTACTTGATCTGCCCTTTAACATTCTTGAGCAAATTGCTGAGTACTTTAGCATCTTTGGATGTAAGAATGCCAAATCCAAAGTGCTGCTTCATATAGTACTATCCTTAGTCAAAGCTAATTCTTGAAAAGAGATCCTTGAAATTCCACTATCAGCACAAGATCCCATAGTGGAGTGGAATATGATCAGAAAAAAAATACATGCTTCATAACTAGATCAGCAGCTGGTAGAGTGGCTTACTCAAGAAACCAACTGGTATGCTTCAACCAGTTTGAGATAGCTGCCTTGACCATGCTAAGATTAAGGAATCCAAGCAATGATTCTGAGGCAAGGAAAGTGGAAAAAGTAATGTTGAGGATCTACAAATCTCATTTAGAAAGATCAAGACAAGCTTCAGAATAAAGAAAGAAGAAACTAGAGTCTGAAGCTGCTGAAACCACTCCATCTGCCAAACCCAACAACCAACCACAATCACCTCCTACTACTTCTACACCTACTCAAACTACTTAGCATGGCTCTCCACTAGTCCAACAAGCTACTAAAATAGCCAATTTCCCTACCCAAAGCCAATCAGTTGATTCAGCAGATGAAGTAATCATCATAATTATTGCTGATAGAATGAGATATGGGTTGGAACATCTAGAACAAGAATAAGAACTCTTAGAATCTGTGGAAGAAGAAGACTCAAAGATGATGATACAACAATCATCAAATGGAATTATTATTTGAAAGCTGAGAGTTTCTTCATAGAAAGAAAGAACAAGTCAAAATCTTTCTTTCTATCTGAGCTGGAGATTTGTAGCTCAGCCTTGATGACTTAAAAAGGATGTACAAGTTAATCTTAGAATATGAAGGTATGCCAGAAAAGTACAAATCCATGGCTGCTATCCTGAGAATAAAATTTGAAAAAAAGGCTGAGCAAAGGGAAGACAAGGAAGAAGTTCTGCAAGTGACTCCCCTAAGCATTCATGGCCCAATTACCCACTAGATTTTTAATTCCTCAACTAACACTTTTTGACTTACATATGCTGGTGCTAGCAAAGTTGAAGTCAAAGAGTATGATCTTTTTAGACTATCTCGACACAACATGAAAGACTTGGTGAATCTACCTCTTAAAAACCCCTTAGGAGATAGAAGAGGATACATGTATGAACTACATCTGAGTAGAAAGCTTGAAGGATAAAGATAGTGTTTTGGTCCTAGGGGGAATTTGTTAATCTATAAAGAGGATGAAGCTACCAAAAACTCATGATTTCAACATTGGCTGCCAACTGCAAAATTAAACCAAGTGCTGAAACCATTGCCGAATTGCATATGCTGAATGACTTTAGATTATCATATGCTGAACAATTCTCGATCAGCATTCAACAGATAAGCTACTGATCGATTGCTGATGGTCAGCACTGAACTCCATGAGTAAAGACTTCAAGTTGAAGAAGTTAGCCAAACTATACATCAATGAGATCACGAGTCGACATGGTGTTCCACTATCCATAATCTCTGTCTGATATAGTCGTTTCACTTCTAGGTTCTGTTAAACATTACAAGAATCATTGGGAATAGGTGTGGATCTTAGGAATGGGTATCACCCTCAAACCGATGTCCAAACTGAAAGAACTATACAAACTCTTGAGGATATGCTTAGAGCCTGCGTAATTTACTTTGGTGATAGTCGAGATACTCATCTACTCCTCATTGAGTTCTCATATAATAATAGCTATCATTCCAGCATCAAGTATGCACCATTTGAGGTATTGTACAAAATTAAATGCCGCTCACCTGTGTGTTGGACCAATAATTAGATTATCTCACTGGTCTTGAACTGATTCAAGAAACCATAAACAAGGTATTCAAGATTCAAGAAAGACTTAAGGCTGCACGAGACCATCAGAAAATCTATGATAACAATAGAAGAAAGCCTCATGAGTTTCAAGTAGGAGATCGTGTTTTACTCAAAGTTTCTCCATGGAAAGGAGTCATTCGATTGGGAAGACAGCTAAAGTTTATCCTGTGTACGCTGGACCATTCAAGATCCTAGAAAGGATTGGTCCTATCGCCTACAAGCTTAATGTTGGACCCTGAAAGGATCATACATGCCAATTCAAGAGATGGTTGAAGGTTGTTCTGGTTGGAAGAAACTACAAATCAAAGAATTAATGCCGGTGAAGAAAGCAGAAGAAAAAGACAAGTATCGGCTGTCCATATTTGTTAATGCGGATGAGCAAGAACAAATACGACTAAGTATTTGTTCATCCGCATTTACTAATGCGGATAAGCAAAATCAAATGCTACTAAGTATTTGTTCTTCCGCATTAGTCAATGCGGATGAGCAAGAAGAAATACGGCTAAGTATTTGTTCATCCGCATTTACTCATACGGATAAGCAAAATCAAATGCTGCTAAGTATTTGTTCTTTCACATTAATCAATGCGGAAGACATACTTAATGTGGATGCTCAACAGAAGAATTGCAGATCATTATTTTGTACTTAGACTAGTATTCAGATGTATAGTTGTCAGGGTAGTTTAGTCATTTTGTACAAGCATTGTATCTGCCTATAAATAGATAGTATACACTATATTTAAAAGTTTCTTTTGAGTGCTACAAGATCTTTGTTACAAACCCTAGTACAGTTTGTATTTTGTTCATTAGTATCAATATACAAAGCATTATTAGTATTTTCAGCAATTTATGATTTTTGATTCTGTATTTTCATTACACAATCATTGCCTCAATCATCATATTTGATCCTAGTTGAATCACATCAACTCAGATTTAGATTCGAACCCAGTCAATTGGTATCAGAGACTTGGCTCTTGAATTCGTCTCAAAATCAGCTTAGATCTTGAACGAAAATCGATTGAACTGGTGATTGAGTTGTTTATTAGCAAGTTTCATATTTCTAATAAGCATTCATACTAAAAATACGTGAAGCTTCATCAACTATCACTGTTCTTTTGACCCAGAAACTCAAGAACACTGTTCGATTGTTGACTCTCAAAAAAATCATACAAAATCCACTCACAATCACACGATATTGACCAAAAACGACCTAAAATCAGCTTTAGAGTTCGCAGACAAGACTAGAAAAATCAACTATTCACCACATTCTTTCTTACTGCTGCTACTGTTCACCGCATCAAGACAAGAAAAACATGACATTGGACTGTTTGAACATTCTGGACATAAAAATCAACTAAATTAATACTCAAACCATCTAAAATCAAGTTTATTATAATGGATTCTTTTAACTTTTCTGAACTTGGTCATGCATCTAAACCTCCAATGCTTAAACACAAGTCTGAGTTTAAGCAGTGGAAAATAAGATTTAGAAATTACATTACAGGTGTGGATCCCGATTACTGGATATCCATATGCAAAGGACCCCACATTCCTGTTTCACTTAATGCTGATCAAGCAGCTCAGTACAGAACTGTTAGAATCCCCATAAAGGATCCCCATAGAGGATCCTAATCCAAATCTTGATGATAGGAATACAAGAAAATCAAGATAGATCTCAAAGCCTACTCCATTCTAACTCAGGATTTGAAAATGGATGCCCTCAAAAGACTAGAGAAATATGGAATAGCCAAAGGTGTCTGGGATGCACTGCAAAATTATGTGTGAAGGAAGCAGCGAGGTGACAGAAATAAACAAAGATAAACTGGGGAACCAATATGAAACCTCTCATCATACCAAGGGTGAATCAATCTCCAAGTAGCTACATTGTTTTGTGCAGTTGGTGAATGATCTGGAAATCATGGGGGTTACATATAAAGAAAAGGAAATGAACAAGAAGATGCTACACAGTTTGCCAGAAAACTGGAAGCAGAATGTTACAATGCTGAAGAACACTCTTGACTTGGAGAGCACCAGCTTTGATATTATGATTGCTAAGATTAAAGCTTTAGAGTTAGATGAGCAAAGCAGAAATCTTAGTGGACCTCAAGTCATTGAGGCATATAAGTTTCCATCAAAATTCATTCTGTTGAAAATGCCTTTGTAACAGAAGAAGATGATTTTTATCTTCCAAAGATCAAGCTAGAACAACTGGATTCATTACTGCTTCACAACAAAACAATCCATCATCTTCAACTCCTTCTACTGCAACACCCATATGCATGCCTAGTGATCAAAAAACTAAAGAGCAAAAGGCAACTTACAATGCCTTTATTGCTAGCTTTGAGGCTTATCTAGGAGGAAGGCTTACTTCGGCACATCTGATTCAGGAAGATCTAGAAGAAATGGATCCAGATGATGTTGAAGAAATGGACTTGCAATGGCAGATGCCCATGATTGTGATGAGAGCCAAGAAATTCTTCCGAAAAGGGAAGAAGCTAAGTTTGAATGAGAACACAAAACTTGGATATGACAAATCCAAGGTAAAGTGTTTTAATTGTGGTGTGAATGGCCACTTCTCTAGGGAATGCAATGCTCCAAGAAGAAGTAACAAAAACTACCAAAGAATTCTATATGGTCAACCATCATCTCAATTCAATTCAAGCTTTCAATCAAGCAATCAACATCAAAATCAGCCTAAAAAACCAACAAACTCATCAAAGTCAGGCCAAACTGACTCATCAAGCTCAGGGAAGCAATCAACCAACCTCTAATGCATTTGTCATCAGACAAGATGGAGCTTGTGACTGGAGCCTATATGTAGAGGAAGTCAAGCCTTAATTTTAGAATCATGCTCTCATAGCTCACATTAATGATGGTCCAATTCCAATGCCAACTTAGGTAAATCCAATATCTGTAGTGATAAATGCATTCAAGAAGTACAGGGATACAAAGAACATAATCACAAGTTAGCTCTTAAAATCAAAGAAGAAAATTGTCAAATCTAAAATGTTAAAACAAGAGATGAGAAGTTTTGAAATTAAAATCAAAACACTTCTTTTAGATATTGAAAAAATTCACGATGAAAAGTACACTCTCGCAGCTGAGAATGAGAAGCTAACTGAATGTTAACAAAAACCAAAGCTGAGCAATCGGCTACGAAAGTGAAACTTGAAAAGTTTCAATTCTCTTCTGTTAAGCTACAAGAGTTACTTGACTCACAGAAAGAGCCAAAGGATGTGACTGGGATTGGATACAATTCTTGTCAACCTCCATACAATGACAACTATACGATTATGCCTGAGGCACTCACTCATTCTGATCCAACTGAACCTAAAGTTATTGAAACTCAAACAATAGTTTCACAAATAACTAATCTTCAAAACAAACCGAGTGTTTATATTGAAACCAATAAGGATAAAATCAAGTTGGTTCACCCAATCAAAATCAAAGAGTGCTCAGACAAAACTTGTAGTTGTCAAGAAACCAAATAGCCTAGTCAAAGCCATTGTACCATTTGTGAAATTCATTCCTGAAAATCTCAAGGTTGTGAAGAATGCTGAAGTACCAATGAAATCCTCTGCTGAAAGCAGATCTGATAGTGAGATTAAATCTCCTAAAAATTGAAAGCAAATCAGAAAAGGTTTCACTAAAATCCAAAAGTAAAGCAATAGCTTCTCCATCTTCCAAAGGGAAATCATCCATGGTTCGAAAATCAAAAGTAAAAACTAACCAAAATCATCAACAAGGTAAAAACAAGGGGTCGGTTTTGACATTTCTAACAAAAAGGATGTAGACCAACTTGAAAAGGAGTCAAGTAAGGATAAGAAGAAGCAAAAGTAGTCTACAAAGACCAAGCTAAGTAGAATTGTGAAACAATCTATAGAAACTAAGAAGGCTGAATTTACTTCTTTATTAGAAACAAAATCTGAGGCTAATCTAAAATCAGTTAAATCACATGAAGCCTCCATATAAAAATCAAAAGACAAACAAATATACTGTGACATTTGTGACATGTCTAATCACAACACAGACGAGTGTTATTTTAATCAATATTGCTCCATCTGTTACATGAACAATCATTCAACTAAAAATTGCTATTTCAACAAGTATGTTCTGTATGTGATATGACAAATCACAATACATCTTATTGTTATTTTAAACAAGAAGGCTTGAGGGTTCCACAAAACAAGTCTACCTCACCAATATCAACCGACAAGGCCAAACTTAGAAGTCAATCACACATTAAACAAACAAGGGTTCAAATTCTGATGATGACTTCTATGATTCATGGCAGTCGAAGAGTGTCAAAAGGAATCTTAACCATAATATGAAACAATCACTTAGTTCTCATCCAAGATATAAAACAAAAGTGATTTCTGAAAATAAAAAACATGCCCAATTTCTACATAGAAATAAGAATGAAAGATTTGACTACTCTTGAGACAGCTCAGTTGAAATTGATCAAATAAAATTGAAAGGAATCCACAGAAATTCTTCAAACATCAAAAATAAAAATCTTTTGCTAAAAAGATTCAAAAAGATTTGCTAAACCAAGGTTTGATGAATACCAAACATCAACCTCTAAATCACAACTTAGAGGCAAGCATCAAAAGGTTAAAGTAATTGATCGATACGGGCAACCCAAGACCATCATAGCGTGGGTTCTATATTCTAACTAGTTTTTTTATGCTTGTAGAGTCGTCCATACAGGTCTAACAACTTATGGTATGTGAACAGTGGATGCTCCCGACACATGGCTGGAGACAGTTCCCTTCTTCATGACTTCAAGCATATACAAGGAACTACTGTAGCATTCGGTAGAAACTCATAATGTGGTAGAATTACTGGAGAAGGGTCTGTCAATTCTTGGTCCCAGACTGTCTCCTGGCACTGCAAGAAGCAAACAACATGTCTGTTACATAGCAGAAGCTAAGTAAATAGCAGCATCCGCTTGTTGCTCTTAAGTTCTCTGGATTCAAAACCAGATGCTTGATTATGGTTATAACTTCTTGCACACTCCAATTCATATTGACAACACACCCGCCATGTTCATAACAAACAATCCAGTTCAGCACTTAAAAACTAAACATATTGAAATTAGATATCATTTTTTTAAGAGACTGTGCTGAAAAAGGGCTAATCAAGTTGATATAGGTCACACGGACAATCAGTCAACTGATTTGTTCACTAAGGCATTTGACCCTAGTCGGTTTGTATTCTTAGTTCAATCAATTGGCATGATTAACCTTGAGTAAAAATCAAAATTTGCAAAAACATTCAATATTATAAAAATACAAAAGAAGTTATTTTGTTGAAGTATATGATTATACTCCGTATGGGAAATGATTAATAACAGTCGTTATATTATTCACAGGCCTTATTTCAAAAATCTTGAAAGACTGACAAGACTTATCTGATATGCGACTAGGCTCAGCTTGGAAAAAAAGATACATGCTGTGATGAACTAAAGCTCATATTCAATTGTGAAGCCATAATCTCAGGATGTGTGTGAGTATTAGCTTATCCAAGTGGGTATGTGTGTAGTAACCTAAACACACCAGGTACTGATGCATTATGAATCTCATTCACCCATATCAGTTTCTCCTTTGTTTTGCTGAGCAAAGACATGGAGAAACAGACATAAAGTGCTGACGCCATTATCAAAAAGATTTCAAATGTGGACCACATCCCAAATGGATGAATAATATAGTCTACTCTAGACTACATTCCTTGTGAATGAATAAAAATAATTCTAAAGAGGATCTCCTTACAGTGAAGTGCAAAAAGAATCCTAATGAGGATCAAATAAAATAAGGATCAAAGTAAAGAATCCCAATAAGGATCCCCTTACTCAAAAACCAAATGAGATTCATAATTTAGATGACCTGGTCTTGTAAGTATTGAAAAAGTTCTACCATGCATTTCATGTGGGTGGTTGACCTTGCCATGCTTTGAGTGTGAGGTACATGTTGAATATTAAATCCACTCAAAACATGATAGAGATTAACATGCATTAAAAATATTAACCAATCATGAGTTTAAGAGGACAAACATACTTACATTTAATATGTTCATGATTATGTCTATTTACTAACAATTGCTTGCATTAGTGGAAGGTAAGATTGATATGATCCCAAGTAAGGTATACTTCTACTTATGTCCAGATAAGAAAATAAAAAAATTACATAAACATTTTCCTTTCAGTATTTGAAATTTTAAATTTTTAAAGTTTTTATCCATATTGACATAAACTTATGGGGGAGTAATTTAAAATTTTATGAAAATATTCACAAAAACATGAAAAATCTGCAAAATCTCAAAAATATTTTAATTATGTTGTACAGTTGTTTCTTTCCTTGAAAATATTAAATTAGAAAATGGCTTTGTTGGTGTGGAAGTTATACTATAGTATCTCAGTGTATGCAGACCTTGGAAGCACTAAAGTCAGAAGATCAGTCAAAACTGGGAAATTTTTATCACACCGAGTGGTCAATTAAATCCAATCAAGAATTACAATCCCAGTACATTCAAAACTTCATAATAGTTAAAGTAACAATACAAAAAAGTCAAAACTATCCACAGCAAAACCATTAATTTTTGAACAAAGTTTAAATTTTAATGCAGGTAATAGTGTTGGTAATGCGGGTGAAGTAACCCAGACATTTAACCATACGGGTAATAGTTTTGTTCAAGAAAAACCAAGTGAAACTAATGCGGATATGTTAAGTCATCTGCATTTGTCTCCAAGATGAAAACAATGCGTATAACAATGTCTACATAAAGACCAAGGCAGAAAACTTATTCGGACAAATTTCGTTCTTCGCATTCCCAATGCGAATAAGTTTTTGTCATCCATATTTCTTAATGCGGATGGCATAGTCAATACAGAGGACAGTGTTATGTATTTGTACCTAAAATAAAACAAGTACAAGAAGAACCACCAGAATCTTACACCTTCACACCATCAACCTTTGAAGTATATAGCTATATAATCCTTAGAGGGAGTATTGTTGGACCTTAAAAGGATCATACCTGGAAATTCAAGAGGTGGTTGAAGGTTTTTCTGGTTGGAAGAAACTACAAGTCAAAGAATTAAGGGTGATGAAAACAGAAGAAAAAAGATAAGTATCGGTTGTCCGCATTTGTCAATGAGGATGAGAAAAACAAATACGGCTGAGTATTTGTTCATCTGCATTTACTAATGTGGATAAGTAGAATCAAATGATGCTAAGTATTTGTTCTTCCGTATTAGTCAATGCGGATGGAGCAAGAAAAATACGACTGGTATTTGTTCATCCGCATTTACTAATGCGGATAAGCAAAATCAAATGCTGCTAAGTATTTGTTCTTCCGCATTAGTCAATACGGATGACTGCTTAATGTGGATGCTCAACAGAAGAATTGCGGATCATTATTTTATACTTAGACTACTATTCTGATGTATAGTTGTCAGGGTAGTTTGTTACTTTGTACAGGCATTGTATCTACCTAAATAAATAGTATACACTATATTTAAAAGTTTCTTTTGAGTGCTACAAGCTCTTGCTACAAACCCTAGCACACTTATATTTTGTTCATCAGTATCAATATACAAAGCATTTATAGTATTTTTAGCGTTTTATTATCTTTGATTATGTATTTCCGCTACACAATCATTGCCTCATCATCATATTCGATCCTAGTTGAATCTCATTAACTCAAATTCAGATTCGGACCTGGTCACTTAAGCTACCTCAGGAACTTAGTCTTATCAATGACACTTGCATGTGTCAACTAAGAAAGTGTCTAGCTGATGACGCCTTAAGGCATTCCTATGGACGAGATTTGCATACTTCTAAACGTATGTTCTCACCAAATTCTTAGTGACATATTTTAACATGTTTGTAGGTACTGGAAACTAAGTTTTTTGCTTTACTCACATAGTTTTCAAGGATAAGCTATAGTTGGACCTAGTTAGACTTTGAATAAAAATAAAGACTTATTTGCTTGTTTAGTTTATTTGTTCTTAGAATTGGATGTAATAAACTATTTGTTTTTAATATGTAGATTTCCTTTAGTGCTCTTTATCCTTGTGTTATGATCCAATTTTATCACGCTCGGTATTGCCGCTTTAGTTGAGGTGTGAGAAATTGGTCACCCACATGGTTGGTCATCTGCATTGACTTGTCCTTCGCATAGA